>NC_069463.1:31710009-31744240 GCF_026875155.1 Cherax quadricarinatus
GGGGCCCAAGTTGGGGTGAACCTTGGAGTATGGGTAAACCCTTTGGCATGGGGGGTGAACCTTGGCATTGAGGGGTGACCTTGGCATGTGGGGTGAACCTTGGCATGAGGGTGAACCTTTGGGCATGGGTGTACCTTGGCAGTTTGGGTGAACCTTGGCAGTGTGGGGTGAACCTTGGCAGTGAGGGGTGAGCCTTTGCAGTGTGGGGTGAACCTTGGCGTGAGGGTGAACCTTGGCAGTATGGGGGGCCACTCTGACACTAGGCTTCAAGGAATTTCATACACTTGAGCACTTCTAAAAAATTGCTGGCACATTACATGCATCTAATCATGAAATACTGAAAACCTCCTACAGGACACCACCTCAACCGACTAACAACTCCAGGAAAGCAGCTAACCTCCATCAAGCACTCTGCAACCACCAATCATCAGCCCTGCAATCAACCTCTTGCACCTCAATAAAGAAAAGAAAAACGAAAACAAAAAAAAGCAATTAAGAAAAGAATACCTCCTACCAACTCAGCATCATGGATACATGAATCTGGTTTAACTGTGTGCTGCTGATGGGTAGTGTGGTATACTCCATCCTATGAATTTTATAAATTCATGAATGACACTACACACACACACACACACACACACACACACACACACACACACACACACCTGTGACGAGCGGGGTCCCACAGGGGTCGGTCCTAGGACCAGTGCTATTTTTGGTATATGTGAACGACATGACGGAAGGGTTAGACTCAGAAGTGTCCCTGTTTGCAGATGATGTGAAGTTAATGAGGAGAATTAAATCTGATGAGGACCAGGCAGGACTTCAAAGAGACCTGGACAGACTGGACACCTGGTCCAGCAAATGGCTTCTCGAATTTAATCCTGCCAAAATGCAAAGTCATGAAATAGGGGAAGGGCACAGAAGACCACAGACAGAGTATAGGCTAGGTGGCCAAAGACTGCAAACCTCACTCAAGGAGAAAGATCTTGGGGTGAGTATAACACCGAGCATGTCTCCGGAAGCACACATCAATCAGATAACTGCTGCAGCATATGGCCACCTGGCAAACCTGAGAACAGCATTCCGATACCTTAGTAAGGAATCATTCAAGACACTGTACACCGTGTATGTCAGGCCCATACTGGATATGCAGCACCTGTTTGGAACCCGCACTTGATAAAGCACGTCAAGAAACTAGAGAAAGTACAAAGGTTTGCAACAAGGTTAGTTCCAGAGCTAAGGGAATGTCCTATGAGAAAGATTAAGGGAAATCGGCCTGACGACACTGGAGGACAGGAGGGTCAGGGAGACATGATAACGACATATAAAATACTGCGTGGAATAGACAAGGTGGACAAGGACAGGATGTTCCAGGAGGGGACACAGAAACAAGAGGCCACAATTGGAAGTTGAAGACACAAATGAGTCAGAGAGATAGTAGGAAGTATTTCTTCAGTCATAGAGTTGTAAGGCAGTGGAATAGCCTAGAAAATGATGTAGTGGAGGCAGGAACCATACACAGTTTTAAGACGAGGTTTGATAAAGCTCATGGAGCGGGGAGAGAGAGGGCCTAGTAGCAACCGGTGAAGAGGCGGAGCCAGGAGCTAGGACTCGACCCCTGCAACCACAAATAGGTGAGTGCAAATAGGTGAGTACACACACGCACACACACACGTGAAGCAGTATCGCTGAATAGTGCTCCCAGGATATAGCGTTCTAGTGGCTGTCCTAAGATATTATTAGTGGTCATCGTACGTGAGTGAATCAGTGAACATACCTACAAGAGTGTAATAGCTTTCAAGAGTGCGAATAATGTGATAAGATCAAGAAATTTTACAATTTAAATTTGAATGAATTGTGAGTGAGGGAGGGTAGCAGTCAGGTGATCAGGCTACTGGCCGTAGTGTTGACACAAAATATCCAAACAGTTAATTGGGTTAACGGTGTGATCTGAAATATTAACAAATACATATGTTAGTTGGTTATAACAGCAGTGTAGTGATAAGGTCATAAAAGAGTGATTAAGTAAATACTGAAAGTAAGAAAAAATTTGTCAATCCCCAGCTGTTGGTGTTGTGAATGTAGCTAACATCATCAGACTTGTTATGACTATAATACTGTACTAAAGAAAAAAGAGGGAATACCAAGTCTTAAAAGGAAAATAAAATAAAAACTTGAATGCATGATAAAGTTCCTGAAGAAGTTACAAAATTGAAGGAGTTGATAGCAGCCGACCAGCAGGAACCTCCATTGTTGTGCAGACGACATCACTTGCCTATTTGTGGTTAATTTTGGTTAGTGTCTAGAGTCTCAGTGTCTCGCCCTGCTGGTTGTATGCTATACCATCACTCTCTCCCTATTTCAGTACCAGGAGATAGATAGTGGTTAGTAAATTATCTAAATATCGCCAGGTAAACTCCAGAAGAGTTGTGTAGCCTAGTGACCCCCCCCCCCCTTTTCTGAGGGACAAGCTAGTAAACAAGTACGCACATACAAACACGTGTGCACCAGTAAACAAGTACACACATACAAACACACGTGTGCACCAGTAAACAAGTACGCACATACAAACACACGTGTGCACCTGTAATTATTATAATAAACATTAGTATATATTAATAAGGAATTGAGTGAGAAAAAATAATCCTATAATCTTCAAAAAGTAAAGTAGCATAGTGTGCGAAGATCTGGGCCGGGAGAGTACCGGTGAACCAACAACATCAAAGATCTGGGCCGGGAGAGTACTGGTGAACCAAGAACATCAAAGATCTGGGCCGGGAGAGTACTGGTGAACCAAGAACAACAAAGATCTGGGCCAGGAGAGTACCGGTGAACCAACAACAACAAAGATCTGGACTGGGAGAGTACCAGTGAACCAAGAACAACAAAGATCTGGGCCGGGAGAGTACCGGTGAACCAAGAACAACAAAGATCTGGACTGGGAGAGTACCGGTGAACCAAGAATAACAAATAGTGTTAACATGACCCCCCCCCTCTTTTTCAAAGAATGACAAGCTAGTAAACACACACAAACACAAGTGTACACAATTAATATTATATAGTATATATTAGTGTAATTATAAGGAATTTTTTGTGAAATTTTTTTATAATCTTCAAAAGAGTAGCGTAGCCTAGTGTGCGCACGCACACCCACACACGCATACACAACACACACCCCCCACACACCCCACACACCCACAGATACCCACACACACCCACACACACCCACCACACACACACACACACACACACACACACACACAACACACACACACACACAAAATTATGGAGAAGATTATCAGGAGGAGAGTGGTGGAGCACCTGAACGGAACAGGAGTAAAAAATGCCAACCGCACGGATTCACGGAAGGCAAATCCTGTGTCACAACCTTCTGAGTTTTATGAAAAATAACCAAGAAGTAACAAGAAGAGAGGGGTGGGTTTATGCTCTTCTTGGACTGCAAGAAGGCCTTTTACACAGTTCCTCACAAGAGATTAGTGCAGAAGCTAGAGCATCAGGCGCATATAACAGGAAGGGCCACTGCAATGGATCAGAGAATACCTGACAGGGAGGGAACAACGAGTCATGGTACTAATGAGTATCACAGTGGGCACCTGTGACGAGCGGGTCCCACAGGGGTCGGTCCTAGGAAACCCTGCTATTTTTGGTATATGTGAACGACATTTACGGAAGGGTTAGACTCAGAAGTGTCCCGTTTGCAGATGATGTGAAGTTAATGAGGAGATTAAATCTGATGAGACCAGGCAGGACTTCAAAAAGACCGGACAGACTGGACACCTGGTCCAGCAAATGGCTTCTCGAATTTAATCCTGCCAAATGCAAAGTCATGAAGATAGGGGAAGGCACAGAAAGACCACAGACAGAGTATAGGCTAGGTGGCCAAAGACTGCAACCTCACTCAAGGAAAAAGATCTTGGGGTGAGTATAACACCGAGCATGTCTCCAGAAGCCCCACATAAATCAGATAACTGCTGCAGCATATGGGCGCCTGGCAAACCTGAGAACAGCATTCCGACACCTTAGTAAGGAATCATTCAAGACACTGTACACCCGTGTATGTCAGGCCCATACTGGAGTATGCAGCACCTTTTGGGAACCCGCCTTGATAAAGCACGTCAAGAAACTAAGAAAGTACAAAGGTTTGCAAAAAGGTTAGTTCCAGAGCTAAGGGGAATGCCCCTATGAAGAAAGATTAAGGGAAATCGGCCCTGACGACACTGGAGGACGGGAGGGTCAGGGAGACATGATAACGACATATAAAATACTGCGTGGAATGACAAGGGGGAAAAGGGACAGGATGTTCCAGGAGGGGACACAGAAACAAGAGGCCAAAAATTGGAAGTTGAAGACACAAATGAGTCAGAGAGTAGTAGGAACTATTTCTTCAGTCATAGAGTTGAAAGGGCAGTGGAATAGCCTAGAAAATGACGTAGTGGGGGCAGGAACCATACACAGTTTTAAGACGAGGTTTGATAAAGGGCTCATGGAGCGGGGAGAGATGGGGTCTAGTAGCAACGGGTGAAAGGCGGGGCCAGGACTAGGACTCGACCCCTGCAACCAAAATAGGTGAGAAACACACACACACACACACACACACACATCACACATACACATACACATACACACATACACACACACACACAACACACACAACACATGCAACACACACAACACACACACATTGCCAGACTCACACATAACACTCCCCCTCTCCCCCACCGACATCTCACTCCTTCACCTGATCCCTCCCCCCCCCTCTTTCACCCTCCCCCTCCCCACCTCTCCCTCCTTTCCCCCATCCTCCCTCTCCCACTCACCCACTTGCTTCACTCCCCTTTCCCCACTCCCCCCTTCCCACTACTCTCCCACATAGCCACAGTTCCCTCCTCTACCTTCCCCCCCCCCCCACTCTGACATACAAAATACTTTAAACCCAACATACAGAATTACATAGGTTTCCCACTCTGAGGCAATCAGGATAAAACAAAAATTTGGGGTTTCCAGAGAGCAACAAGAAAAACCAAGGGACAGGGAGGAAAACTGCAAAAAGGGAAAATTGGGCAGCAGAGCTCACAAAAAGGGAACATGAATGGGAAAGAAACTAGAAGAACTTAGCATGAGAATGGAAGAGAGGATAGACATGGAAAGCAGGAAGTGGGAGGTGCAAGTCAAAGCAGCAGAGACCAGGATACAGAGTTTAGAAGAGGAACTGAGAAATCTAAAACAGCCTAAAGAACTAAAGAAAATTTTGGGATTGACAACAGAGACTGCTACCTCAGCCGCAAATAAGGGGACTGTAGGGAAAGAAGGAGCAAAACAGCATGCAGAAGCTCAATCAGTGGAGACTGTAGTAAATGAAAGAGCTAAGGTATATGTGGAGGCCCTAACAGACCACAGCAGAGCCCAGGGAAAGCCGAGAAGGGAAAATGACACGCCACTGAGCGCAAGTACATTAGCTAGTGAAACTGAAGAAAGAAAATCTACAATGGAGGAAATCAAATTGAATGAGGGGATACACAGGGATATGCGGTGGGAGAATGAAAGGGTGAGGTCAGTCTTTGTGTATGGGCTCCAGGAAGTTGAAGGGGAAACATATGAAGCCAGAAAACAAGGGGAAAAAAAAGCAATTGAAAGCATCATGAAAGCAATAGGAGAAGACGACATGACCCAGCTGGAAAATTTTCGGAGAATAGGGGGGTATGTAAAAAAAAGAACCCAGCCAGTGAAAGTGACCTTCAAGGCAGAAGCGACTCGGAACAGGATCCTGCAGGAGAAAGCACAATTAAGGGACATGCCAGCATACAGGAAGGTGTATCTCAACCGTGACAGAACACAAGCAGAAAGGCAGAAACTGAGAGAGATGGTACAAAGGCGAAAGGAGGAAAGAGAGGGGATGGAGAAGACAGACAGAAGATCCCAGACACAGGAAGATCAAATACAGCCTCCCTCACAACTTCCTATAGAAGCCTCCCAACCAGGTCAACCCCAGTGCAACCAAACACTCTAAACCAAAACACCCATGCCACATCCAATGCCCCCACCCACTGCATTATAAACTCCACCCCCACAGCAACCACCCATACTTCCTTATCAGGTCTCCCACTTCCCCAACCCCAATACACCTCCCAGACCACAATCTTAGAAAAGAAGTTGAAGGTGTGGTATACAAATGCAGATGGAATAACAATATAGTATGAGGAGTGGCACAAAAGAATCAAGGAGACATCCCCAGACATAATAGCACTCACAGAAACAAAACTCACCAGAATAATAACAGATTCAATCTTTCCATCTGGATATCAATCCTCAGGAAAGACGAGGGAGGAGAGGGGAGGAGGAGTTGCACTGCTCATTAAAAACCAGTGGGGGTTTGAGAAAATGGAAGGAATGGATGGTACGGGCGAAAGGGACTACTTAGTAGGAACAATCCAGTCTGAGGGACATAAGGTGATAATTGCAGTAATGTACAACCCACCACAGAACTGCAGGAGGCCAAGAGAAGAATACGATGAGTGCAACAGAGCAATGGTCGACACACTAGCCGAGGTGGCCAGGAGAGCACACAAGGGGGGAGCAAAGTTACTAGTTATGGGTGATTTCATTCACAAGGAGATTGACTGGGAAAACCTGGAGCCCCATGGGGGTAAACCTGGAGCCCCATGGGGGTCCCGAAACATGGAGAGCCAAGATGATGGATGTGGTACTGGAAAACCTCATGCATCAACATGTTAGAGACACTACCAGGGAGAGAGGAGAGGATGAACCAGCAAGACTGGACCTTGTATTCACCTTGAGTAGTTCTGACATCGAGGATATCATGTATGAAAGGCCCCTGGGAGCTAGTGATCATGTGGGTTCTGTGCTTCAACTACATAGTTGAGCTCCAAGTGGAGAGAGCTCAGGAATAGGGTGGAAAAAACCCAAAATACAAAAGGGGAACTACTCAGGCTTGAGGAACTTCTTTCAAGACATTCAGTGGGGGAGGGAACTGACAGGAAAACCAGTACAAGAAATGATGGACTATGTGGCAACAAAATGCAAGGAGGCAGAGGAGAGGTTTGTTCCCAAGGGAAACAGAAATAATGGGAAGAACAGAAAAAAGTCCTTAGTTTTACCCAAAGGGTGTAGGGAGGCCAAAAACAGGTGTACTAGGGGAAAGGAAAAGGTACAGAAGACAGAGAACTCAGGAAAATAAAGAGATTAGCCGAAGAGCCAGAAACGAAATGCACAGATAAATGGGAGGCTCAGCGGCAATACGAAAATGACATAGCTCGAAAGTCAAGACTGACCCGAAGCTGTTGTACAGCCACATCGGGAGGAAAACAACAGTCAAGGACCGGTAATCAGACTGAGGAAGGGTGATGGGGAATTCACAAGAAATGACCGGGAGGTATGTCAGGAGCTCAACACAAGATTTAAAGAAGTATTTAAAAGTGGAAACCAGTAGGACTCCAGGAAATCAGAGCAGGGGGGTGCACCAGCAATGTTTGGATGAGGACATATAACCAAGGAGGAAGTGAAGAAGCTGCTAGGGCGAACTTGACACCTCAAAGGCGGTGGGACCAGACAACACTCTCCATGGGTCCTTAAAGGGGGAGCAGAGATATTGTGTGTACAATTAACAAAGATCTTCAACACATCATTTGAAACTGGGCAACTCCCCGAGGTATGGAAGATGGCAAATGTAGTCCCAATTTTAAAAAGGGAGACAGACATGAGGCACAAAAACTACAGACCTGTATCACTAACGTGTATAGAAATGCAAGGTCATGGAGAAGATCACGGGAGGAGAGTGGGGGAGCACCTGGAAAGAAACAAGTGTATAATTGGCAACCAGCATGGTTTTCGGGGAGGGAAAATCCTGTGTCACAAACCTATTAGAGTTTTATGACAAGGTGACAAAAATAAGACAAGAGAGAGAGGGGTGGATCGACTGCATTTTTTTGACTGCAAGAAGGCCTTCGAATAGTTCCTCACAAGAGGTTACTGCAAAAGCTAGAGGATCAGGCACACATAACAGGAAAGGCACTGCAATGGATAAGAAATACCTTACAGGGAGGCAACGTGAGTCATGGGATGTGACGAGGTGTCAAAGTGGGAGCCTGTGACAAGCGGGGTTCCACAGGGGTCAGTCCTAGGACCTGTGCTGTTCTTGGGATATTGAATGAATAACGGAAGGGATAGACTCAGAAGTGTCCTTGTTTGCGGACGATGTGAAGTTAATGAAAGAATCAAATCGGATGAGGATCAGGCAGGACTACAAAGAGACCTGGACAGGCTACAAGCCTGGTCCAGCAACTGGCTCCTTGAGTTTAACCCCCGCCAAATGCAAAGTCATGAAGAGGGGGGGAAAGGGGCAAAGAAGATCGCAGACACAATATATTTAGAGGGCCAAATCTGCAAACCTCACTCAAGGAAAAAGATCTGGGGGTGAGTTATAACACCGAGCATGTTCCTGAGGTGCACATCAATCATATAACTGCTGCAGCATACGGGCGCCCTGGCAAACCTAGGGATAGCGTTCCGATACCTCAGTAAGGAGTCTTTTCAAGACTCTGTATACCATTTACGTCAGGCCCATACTGAGTATGCAGCACCATTTTGGGAATCCACAACCTAGTCAAGCACGTCAAGAAATTAGAGAAAGTGAAAAGGTTTGCAACAAGACTAGTCCCGAGCTACGGGGATGTCCTACGAAGAAAGGTTGAAAGGGGAAAACGGCCGACGACACTGGAGGCCAGGAGGGTCAGGGGAGACATGATAACGACATATAAAATACTGCACGGAATAGACAAGGTGGACAAAGACGGGATGTTCCAGAGATGGGACACAGACACAAGAGGTCACAATTGGAAGTTGAAGACTCAGATGAATCAAAGGGATGTTAGGAAGTAATTCTTCAGTCATAGAGTAGTCAAGCCGTGGAATAATAGCCTAGAAAGTGAAGTAGTGGAGGCGGGAACCATACATAGTTTTAAGGCGAGGTATGATAAAGCTCATGGAGCAGGGAGAGAGAGGACCTAGTAGCAATCAGTGAAGATGTGGGGCCAGGAGCTATGAATCGACCCCTGAAACCACAAATAGGTGAGTACAAATAGGTGAGTACACACACACACACACACACACATGTATTAAAATACACCTAAATGGATAGGCCACTTACCTTTATTACCCCACCCTCCCCTCCCCCAACCACCCTTTTCCCATATTTCCATCCTTACCCATCATACCAAAGCTTTGGTCATAACTGGCCTCACTGTCATCAGTGACATATTATATAGAAATCCCGAAGTTATGCAGAGAATTACGAAAAATTTAGGCTAATCTTGTCCCAGGATGCGATCCAAAACAGTTGATAAACGCCCAGATACCTACTTACTGCTAGGAGAAACATGCCCAATGTTTCACCCGTGCCAGATTTCGATCCCTGATCCTAAGTTTGTGAGCTGAGGATACTATCAACCAAGTGAAAAGCAGTTTTTTCTTTGGGGGTCAAAGCCTCTGATCAGCATCAAAGGGGAAAATAATGCAATAACGTAAAAAATACTAAACCATTTTGTAATCAAAAAGTGGCAAAATGGCCGATCAGAGTAGCATTTTTCCAGTAGTCACACAGAAACAAAAAAAGGAATGGCCTACATGCACTGGCACCATCCATGAATCTTGTGCAATATGCGTTAAAAAAAGCGATGAAACCTTGAAGCCGACTGAATACGAGTAATAAATGAAAATTCACAGTAAAACAAATGAAACTGTTATTTATAAAGTGTTTGAAAAAATAAGTCTTCCCTTGTTAAAATCATCCGAGGATTTTCTTTCTAGGTTTCATTTTGCATTTACATCATATATATATATATATATGTCGTGCCGAATATGTAAAACTGGTCAATTAGCAAGAACTCATTTAAAATTAACTCCTTTGTAAAATTTTCTCTTATAATTTAAAGATATATTTTTTTCATTAATGTTGATGTAAAGATTTATAATTTTGCACCAAAAGGAACTTAAAAAACTTACCTAACCTTATTATAACAAGAGCAACTTATTTTAGCCTAACCCAACTAAATATATTTTAGATTTGTCTACAATAATTTAATACTAAACAAACACAGTGAAATACATTTTTTTTGTTAGGTTCAGAATGATTTTGGCGAAATTATTGCATATACAAATTTTCACTTGTCCTATATGGCAAGATGAGCGTTGCTATTTAATCCAAAATCGCAAGTTCTGCCTATTCGGCACGACATATATATAATAATATAATATATATAATTTTATATATATTATAATATATATATATATAATAAATTTTATAGGGGAAAAGAGGGGAAAATTTTTTTCCCCGTAAAAGTAGGCCTTAGACAAGGATGTGTGATGTCACCGTGGTTGTTTTTAAATTTTTTATAGATGGGGTTGTAAGAGAAGTAAATGCGAGGGCTTGGCAAGAGGCGTGGGGTTAAAAGATAAAGAATCACACTCAAAGTGGGGGTTGTCACAGCTGCTCTTTGCTGATGACACTGTGCCTTGGGAGATTCTGAAGAGAAGTTGCAGAGATTGGTGATGAATTTGGTAGGGTGTGCAAAAGAAGAAAATTAAAGGTGAATACAGGAAAGAGTAAGGTTATGAGGATAACAAAAAGAATAGGTGATAAAAGATTGAATATCAGATTGGGGGGAGAGAGTATGGAGGGGTAAACGTATTCAGTATTTGGGGGGGGACGTGTCACGGATGGGTCTATGAAAGTGAGGTGAATCATAGAATGTGGGGAAAAAAAAGGTGAGTGGTGCACTTAGGAGTCTGGGGGAAAAAAGACTTGTCCTTGGGGCAAAGGGGGGAATGAATGGAGTATTTTTTTTCCCAACGCTTTTAAATTTGGGTGTGAAGCGTGGGGATGAATTTGCAGCGAGGAAAAAGGCTGGGGCAGGGGAAATGTCTTGTCTGAGGGAAATGTGTGGTGTGAATATAAGCAGAAAATCGTTTTTGGAAGTTAGGAGGAGGTGGGGGATTACCAAAATGTTGTCCAAGATTTAAAATGACAAAACCCACACCTACACAAACTTCAACTCTTAAGATCCCAAAAACCCCTTCAGACCTATTACTTAAAGATAAGCAGGTTATTTAAAGAAATGAGAAATAAGCCCTGGCTCTCGGGAAATAAAAATGAAACAAAAAAAGCCCTCCCTAGAAATTGAAAAACAGTCCTTGTAAATATTTTAATGCCATCTTGGCCTCGGACTTTTCCCGTTGTTTTTAAAGATGCTAAAATGTCTTTTTGCTAAGCCCAAAAAGACATCCCCCAAACCGGGGAACTATAGACCTTTTTCTTTACTTGAAGTCACTGAAAATTCTTGAAAAGTCTTTTCCCAACAGTTTGATTTCTATATGGATTTAATCATTGTTTACTAAAAAAACAATTTGGGCTTTAGAACACTTGAGGTCCCAATCAGCAAAAAAATGTTTTTTTTGACACTGTAGCAATTTTAAACAGCAGGGAATCTTGCCTTAATTGCCACAAAATTTTCTAAAGCTTTTGATGCTTAGGGCATGGGGCCTTTTATACAAACCATTGCCCTACCAACCTAACGGATTTTTTCTCAGAGAATTTTATAATTCTTAACTCAAAGAAAAATCTTCCCCCTTTCTGGCAATCGACAGAACCTTTTTAAACCGACGGCTGGTGTCCCCAAGGTTTTTGTCTCAGTCCACTTCTGTTTTAAAATTTATTGAATGACCCTTCCCCAACCCAAATTTAATGACACAATTGTGAACAGTTTTCAGATGTTTATTTAGTCGTCTCTCAATCCGTAACAGGAAAATACAAGTTGAGAGAGTCATGAAAAAATGAAAATTGAAATTCAACGAACATCTAATTGGGGAGAAGAAATGGAGATTACGATAATCCTGACAAGGTCCTTGTTAGCACGATAGGATGTTTTGCTCAACCATTTAAAAATAAAGGGGGTATCTCCACGGGGGACACCTGAAGCCATTAGAAAAACCCAACAAGTCTTGGGGTAGAAATAGACAGCTTCCACTCAACATCTCTGTAACTAAAAAAACACACAGCCAAGCGGTCTTAGCAACTCTTTTCGATTCAATCAAGCCCCCCAACTGTCAAAAAACATCTGTATAAAATGATAAAAAGACCCATACCGAAACCCTTGTGCCCATATATTTAAAAAAAAAGACCCAACATGCTACGGTTACAAAGGGTCCAGAATAGAGCTTTTCGATTTTTTACCAATACCGGGGGAGAGACAGGGTTAAATGGGAGATTTACCACCAAACAAGATATCACTGCCATAAATGTTTCGCCTTGACACCTAAAAAGAAAAAACTTTATACAATGCAAGAACTATACATGCCAATAGGAAATCCTATACAAGTGATAAATACCCCCGATTACCCCATCAATACTCCCCCTCACAGGACTCAAAGAATGATCTCCCACAGGGGTTCGTCGTTTTTATTCATAAAGATGATTACCCGACCCATGATTTTTAGCAACTTACCTGACGAAGAAGATTGGATATACCCGAAAACCCTTTATGTTACTGAAAAAAACCCTCGCCCCAATTAGGGAGCTCTTAAATAACTTTTAAATTTAAAAATTTTGCTATTGACATTGTTGGACACCCCCATTTAAAAAACTATTTTCACGACTCATAACGGCCCAAAAATATTGCCTTTCCTGTCGTATGAATATCCCTTGTGCAATCGCGAAAAAAAAAAAAAAAAAAAAAAAAAAAAAAAAAAAAAAAAAAAAAAAAAAAAACCCAATTGCAACTTGTAATAATTACAACCAATTCAGAGTCATGTACTTATATACCTATTATATTTATGTGATTCTGATGGGTTAGTATTATACCTCTTAAAATATAATCTTATCAATTCAAATACACTTTTTAAATTACACCAAAGTGGTTGGGCCACTTACCTTTTATATCCTACCTCTCCCCCCCCCCCTCCAACCCTCTTCCAATATTTCCATCCTTACCCATCCTTCTTCCTTCCCCATCTTACCAAAGCTCTGGTCATTAGAAGCGAAGAAGAAGCGAAGTTGTCCAGAGGGCTGAGGAAGGGTTGTTGAGGTGGTTCGGACATGTAGAGAGAATGGAGCGAAACAGAATGACTTCAAGAGTGTATCAGTCTGTAGTGGAAGGAAGGCGGGGTAGGGGTCGGCCTAGGAAGGGTTGGAGGGAGGGGGTAAAGGAGGTTTTGTGTGCGAGGGGCTTGGACTTCCAGCAGGCATGCGTGAGCGTGTTTGATGGGAGGAATGGAGACAAAGGGTTTTTAATACTTGACGTGCTGTTGGAGTGTGAGAAAAGGTAACATTTATGAAGGGATTCAGGGAAACCGGCAGCCGGGACTTGAGTCCTGGAGATGGGAAGTACAGTGCCTGCACTCTGAAGGAGGGGTGTTAATGTTGCATTTTTAAAAAACTGTAGTTGTGAAGCACCCTTCTGGCAAGACAGTGATGGAGTGAATGATGGTGAAAGTTTTTCTTTTTGGGGCCCAAACCCTGCTTGGGGGGAAATTTCGGCCGGTGTGATAATAAAATAATAAATATATATATAAATAATATATATATATTTAAAATATATATATATATATATAATATATATTATATATATATATATTATAATATATATATATATATATATGCAAATAAGATCACAGTAAACAGGTGATTTCAAAATATGCAAAACAACCACTCTGAAAGAATAGAGAAATTCCAAGCGCTTTCGTGACTACTCACATTATCAAGGAACTATGAAAGTGAAGCACCCAAAGGAAGCAAATATAAGGGGTCGGCCAGCACCTCACTATCAGATCCCACAACGTTAAACACGTGACGCGCGGCGACCCAACTTGGACAGTCCTTTGCAAAACTCACCCCCCAACTATTTATTTTTCCAGTGTAGAATTTAATAATTTAATAATACCTGGACAAATAAATAGCTTGGGGGTGAGTTTTGCAAAGGACCTGTTTCCAAGTTGGCCGCCGCGCGTTTACGTGTTTAACCGTTGTGGGGTCTGATAGTGAGGGTGTGGCCGACCCCTTATATAGCTTCCCTTTGGGTGCTTCACTTTCATAGTTCCTTGATAATGTGAGTAGTCACGAAAGTGCTTGGAATTTCTCTATTCTTTCAGAGTGGTTGTTTTGCATATATATATATATATAAATATATATATATATATTAAATTAATATATATAATATATATATATATATATATATATAATATATATTATATATTATATATATAATATGTCGTCCCGAATATAAAACTGGTCAATTAGCAAGAACTCATTAGAAATTAAGTCCTTTCTGAAATTTTCTCTTATATGTTTAAAGATATATTTTTTCATTAATGTTAATGTAAAAAATTTTAATTTTGCACCAGAAGAATCTAAAAAAACTTACCTAACCTTATCAAAACAACAATTTGTTTTAGCCTAACCCAACAAAATATATTTTAGATTTGTTTAAAATAATTTAGTACTAAACTAACACAGTGAAATATATTTTTTTCGTTAGGTTCAGAATGATTTTGGCGAAATTATTGCATACACAAATTTTTGCTTGTCCTATATGGCAACATGAGCGTTGCTATATTAAGCCAAGAATCCGCAAGTTCTGCCTATTTGGAACGACATATATTTAATATATTTTATATATAATATATATATAATATATTTTATATATATATGCAATAAGATCACAGTAAAACAGGTGATTTCAGAATATGCAAAAACCACCCCTGAAAGAATAGAGAAATTCCAAGCGTTTTCGTGACTACTCACTTTATCATGTGAGTAGTCACGAAAGCGCTTGGAATTCTTTTATTCTTTCAGAGTGGTTGTTTTGCATATATATTATATATATATATTTTAAAATTTATATATATATATATATTATATATATATATAGGACACACACCGCTTCTTTTCCCCTCTCTCAGGGCCCAGAGAGATGTTATTTGTCCACCATCTTTGAGGTATTTAGTTCCTTTCCGTCTCCATCTTCCATCAGAGGATCTCGCCTTCAAAGAAAACAAGAATGTAGCTACTGCATCTGCTAGGAAAATGATTCGATAGATAATGAGAACCTTCAAAACGAGGAATGCCAAGCCCATGATGATTCTCTTCAAATTGCTTGTTGTTTCTAGGCTGGAATACTGCTGTACACTTACTGCCCCCTTAACATACTGTCTCTGGTTACTTCGCTTCATCCATTCGCCTAGACATTTCTTTAGGATTCCACAAGATCTCCAGGTTCCCAGATTACAAGTCAGGTCTGATCCTCCAGGACTAGAGTTGTTAATGTCTCTAGTAGCTCACTGACACCTCCACAGTGTGCCCAGGCATCTCTTCAGGGGTGCCTGGTTACTACTAAACTTATTTTATGGTTTAGTCACCAGACACACAAGCAAGAACTTTTAAAAAATATCTGAAAGATCTTTCAAAAATACTTAATTAACAAAACACTAGTACACATTCATCAAACAATAAAAATAGCATATCAAAAATTATTCACTAACAAAACTAAAAAAAAATAAGAGATCTAGCTGAAATAAACACCCAATGAAACTTAACACACTTTTAAGACCCCACTTAAAGGGGAAAGGGGGGGTTGGGGTGCTACTTGGTGTGGTGAAGAGGCTCTTGGTCTGAAAAAATTAGCCCTTTTGGGGTCCCCTTTCCCTCAGATTGAACCTAATTACCCCCAAACCTTCCTTTCCTATTCCATCCTCTCCATCCCCGCTTTTCCCTTTCCTCCACCCTCCCATCCCTCCCTTTTCCTTGCCCCTTTTGTAACCTCTGAGGTCCTCCCCTCTGGTATTACAGTTTCAAAGTGAGGGAAAGTGTGCTGGGGTTCATCCCTCTCTCTAGGGTTCCTTGGGTGTGGTGTAGTTTGCCGTGGAATCTGCATTAGATGGAGGCACCCTACTCCCCTCCCGAATTCCCAAGAGGTGAGGTGGGGTGTCCTGCATGTGACGGGTGTATCTTCAGAGGCTCTCTGTCAGTTCTGGGAGGTGGCAGCCGAAGGAGGTATGCTTTGTTGCGGTTTTCTGGTCGCCCTCTCTTTTGTCTGCTAGAGTGGCTCGGTAGATGTGAGGTTGCTATTCCAAAGCACTGATTTATTGGTGCTTAGGGTAGGGTATGGCACAGGTTCCATGCAGCATCTGCACTAAAGGCGATCTCAAAGTCCTCTTTGATAAAAGAGGGAAATTTTATAGCCCTTTCATGCCTTCTAGTAACTATTCCTCCACTGTCCCTTTCTTATTTTTCTTTCCTTTCTTTTTTTTTTTCATTAAAATAATAATAAGAAAGAAGTACCACCTACATTGAGTCTTTGTTCCAAGATAACCCTCCTCCTCCCAGGCCCCTTTTTCTTACCGCATCCTGTTCTGACCGGGCTTCATTAATGGACCATTCTCCACACTTTTCCCATACCTCTGTACCCTTTGCTGGTGACGTTTTGTCACCTGCTCCAGGTGCCGAGGCTTCTCCCATTTCTTCTAGTGCCTCTGCCTCTTTCATGCATTTAACTATCTGCCCGGCTTCCCCAAATACGGTGCGATGGTTTTTGGATCACCCACCTACCTCAGGTCAGGCTGCCTGCAGATCTGTACCTAAACATTCCAGAGCATTTGCTGATGATGGTTCTTTGATGTCTGCTCTTTCCACCCAGAAATAACCTACACAACACCCATTTCCTTTATGTACCATGTTTACAAGTGAGCAGTGGACTTAATTCTTTTCCCTACAACCGACCTCGCTGACTAATTATCTTTCAGATCATCGTATTGGTAAAGCTCTTTATGCCCTGTTGGCAAAAAAAATATCCTTTCACACTCTACAAGTTGTGTGCACATAGTTACAGTTCAAAATACAAAACAAGCTCATACCCTTTCCCATGATGCTTCCATAAATAATGTTTCAATCACAGTTCATAAGCATGCTACTCTCAATTTTTGCAGTGGTATGGTACAGTTGTACAGTGTGATTTTCTGTCTTGCAGCTAAAATTTGGGAAAGCAATTTGCCCTTCAGGACCTTCCAATTTACAAAGTGGATTAATATGTCCTGCTGCTCGGGGGGTGGAGGTGCTTTTCCGTAACATTGCCTGTTTAAACCTTTGATTGCAAAGAACTGCCGCCCTTCGTTTATATTGCGGGCCATCGCCTAGGGGTCTTTAAAATCGTCCCTACATCCCTGTCAAAATTACTGGCATTTGGGAAACACCTCCAAGACCACAACTGGACCTTTCTCAGGCTCATATACATCTTAAGGGGAAAGAAGTATCATTCCCTCCTTCCTTTGGCACAACAACAACACCCTTCATGCCAACAGCTGGAGTACAACAAGGCTCTTACCTCAGCCCTATACTCTTCAATATATATGTCAACGACCTCCCCCAGCCTGAACACAATGACACCATCATAAATTCAATTTGCAGATGATGTTCCCCATGTAGTTTCTTCAACCCCCATCTCCGATGGAAACAAGCACAGGAGAGCAATAGAGAAAATGAACAAAGAACTAAGGAGAACAGCTAGGAAAGAGAAGAAATGGAGAATCACAACCAACCCAGATAAAGTCCTCTTCAGCACCATCGGCTGCTTAGCATCAACCATAGAGGACAAAGGGGGCATTTCCATCAGGGGTTTCAATGATCGCTATTAGTAATCCAAAAAAAGATCCTAGGTAAGAGATCGACAGATTACTCCACTCTACATCCCACATAACCAAGAAAGTGAACCTAGCAAAAGCCTGCCTCGGTCAACTTTATCAAAATTTCAGGCAGCCTCCTCCCACATAAAGCAACACCTGTACAAAATGATGATCAGACCTCTGCTAAAATTACCCTATGTCGCTAACAACTAAACCCAACATGTAAACCTCCAAAGATCCAAAACAGAGCCTCTGCTTTATCACTGGCCCCAAGATTCAGAGACAGAATCATGGCGGAAAAACCTGCACACACAAAGAATCACTGCAATTAACATCAGGCTAGACAAACTAAAGAAGAGAGAATTATATGACATGCTGGAGCTCTATGTACCTGACAGAGAGAACCCACCCAACCATCGAACACGTCCGACTACACCATCAGCCCCCCCTCCCCATAGATCCCAAAGAATGACCCCCCAAACAAGGAGTCCGATGCTTTATCCACAAGGAGAACTTCCCTCGCCCAAAGTCCTGATGACCCCCCCGAAGAAGAAGAATGGATACCACCAGAAACCAGTCTATGTCCAGTAACATGGTTTAAATGCTCCCCAATTCTGGGTGCCCACTTCTGTCAATCAACACCTTTAAACTAACCTTGTAACATCTACAACCATCCTACAGCAGGGCACAATCTCAAAACTGCTTAGCCAACCAACTCCAGGTGGAAAACCAACCTCCATCAAACGACCTGTAACTCCCAAACTGCAGCTGCAGCCCTTATGACTGACCTCTTGTGCAAAAAAAAAAGGCAAATTGCTAACAGTATGCATCCTTCCAATTCTGTGGTACACCAGTCTACAGATGGTATAAAATGTGTGCAATTGACGGGCAGGAGGTATACCCATCTTATAAATTCAACTTTTTCATGAATAACAAAAAAACACATACACACATTTAAATTGCACCAAAGTGGATAGGCCACTTAACCCTTTAAACCTCACCTCCCTCTCCACTCTCCCAAACTTTCACACATTCCATCCTTCTTCCTTCCCGACTTACCAAAGCGGTGGAGTGCCTGGTCTGTGGTGTGTGGTCATGCCAATACATCTTGCAGTCTTCCCCCCACTTGTTTTAATTGAATGAACCTAATCCTTTCTTTCCGCCGAAAGTCAGGTCTATCTTAATGAACGAGAAATCTGTTGTCTTAAGGAGAGCATAGGCCTTACTTATGCTATGGCTATCTCTCGGCTCTGCCTTCACGGGAATCTTCCTGTGTTCCTTATTCTTGAGTAGGAGACCTCCAACCTTGACAGCCCCCCGCCTACCAGCTCTGGTCCCATGTCTTAAGGGGGTCGCCTGTCTCTAATTCTTTTGCGGTTTTACCATCTGAAACCTCCACCTTCATTTCTCCCCTTTTCCCACCTCTACCTCTTCATCTTCTCACCTCTAGTTTTTTCAGTCTGTGAGGCCTAACATGCCTGCACCTTGTTCATGCCTATCGCCTGTGAAGTTCAACCCGTCTCTTAAGCCAAAATCTCTTCACATTCTTCCATTGCTTATAATTCACCAACAGTTCTCCTCCTTGGCCTCGGTACCTAGTTCTCTCACCCTCTCTAACTTTTCACACGAAGGGGGAGGTTCACCCCCTTGTGTGGTCCCTCTTTCTTTTTCCCCACCAAACTTCCTTGCCAGTCATCTCCCCCTTCCTTTCTCTCCTTTTCCATCACAGGACTATTCTGTCCTGCCGGCACATCTTTTGACCTCTTTGGTTCCATCCATAGTCTCCCTAATCTCTGCTTACTCCCCTCCAACTACCTTAAAGCCACGGTATAGGCATCTTCCTGTCTGCTGAAACACTTGATGCTAGCTCCAACTGAACTGAAGAAACCAAACCTTCGATGGACACCTGTGCACCTCTTTATGCCTCTTCTTATTTTTCACATCCTAGCAGCAATCTTTCCTTTATAGCATTCTGATTCCTATATGCTTACACACTTTCCATTGCCTCCACACATTGACTTCCCTGACCCTACTAGCCCGTAGATTTTATCGTTTCTCATTGTTAGTGCACCTGTCTTTGTTAATAATGACATATTTACAATGGATTATTCAGGGCCTCAGGGTAGTCAGGGAGAGCTCCAGGTGTTTCTCTCCATTTTCCCCAGTTTTGTGTCGGGTTACAAGAGCCCAAGGTTCGTTCAGCAGTTTTTTCATCCTATTTTGGGCTTAAAAGCTGTGTATTCTTCTCATCCCATTCCTGATGAAAAATTTTTTAAAGAGAGAGCACTTCTTGTGAGCGTTGGTACACTGCTTCAAAGGTCTTTGTTCTTTAGTTGCATTTATTTGCTCAGGTAGTATACAGTTTTCTCCTATACCTTTTCCCTTCTTGTTCATTCTGTATCTCGGATGTAGCGCTCTTGATCTCTTCTCTGCGGGGGACCCATCTTGTTGTTAGGTGATGTTAATGGGTTTATCATCATCATCTCTGAGAAGGATCCCATTGTGACTCTCGTGGGAAACAGTTAAAGACTCTTTTCACTTCTCATCCTCTTAATGTTTTAAATATGGGTTCTCCCACTTATTTTGGCTCTTGCACTCAGTCTCTTTCTCTTGCATTGATATTTAAATTTATTCCTAATCAATTACCCTTGATTACACTTGGTCTGTTCTCACTGTTCTTACTTCTACTAGGTATTCCCGACCGCTCGTAGCCCCCCTTGGTAATTTGGACAAGCGAATTGGAACTTATACTCTCATCTCACTGCTTTATGTGAGGACTCTTCTTCGTCCTCTATTGATGAACTGTTGCATCAGTTTTCGATCTTAGTTTTGACTGCAGCATCATGTTTTGTTCCTCAAACTTCATGCAGGCATTTTCAGGCATGCATGCCTTGGTGGTCTCCTGATGTGCCCATGCAATGCATTTGAAAAGTGCTGTGTGGGAACGTTATTAATATAATCGCACTGGAGATCGTCTTTTAGATTTTAAGCGAGCAAGGGAAATCGCTCGTCACATCATTACACGATGCTAAAAGCACTTGTTGGCAAGGCTACATTTCTCCGGTTACCCCGACTTCCTGTGTGTGTGTGTGTGTGTTTGGAAGGTCCGAAAGTTGTGTGGCAAGTACACTCCAGCATCTGCATTCTACAGCCCTTGCAGTCCTTTGGAGCCTTTTCAATCTTGTTTGTACCGATGAGTTCTCCATTAATAATGGAAATCTGCCATTTTTACTTCCATTTTTGCAAACTAGGCACTTCGGAGCGTGTTACCTCTCACTATTGTCCCATTGCTATGACCAGTGTAGTCTGCAGTGTGATGGAATGATTGGTGAATAGACGTCTGATATGGTTTTTAGGACTCGCAAGTCTTTCTCCTCGCCAAATTTTGGCTTTCACAAGGGCCCCTCTACTCTGGACCCCTTGCTCCACTTAGATACGTATGTGAGAAATAACCTTTACTAATAAACACTCGTCCTAGCAGTTTTTTTTTTTACCTCGAGAAGGCATTTTGACACCATTTGGAGGTATAAAATCTTACCCGGCCCACTCCTTAGGCCTCCGTGGTAATCTACCTACCTTTCTAGCTGCATTTTTATCTAAAAGACATTTTCGTGTCCGTGTTGACACTTCGCTTTTCTCAGACTTTGTTCAAGCCGAGGGGGTCCCCCAAGGTTGTGTCCTTTGTATTTCCTTTTTACTCATGGCTATAAATGACATTCCTTCTGTTTCATTACATATTGGTCGTCAATTTATGTGGATCACTTCACTACAACTTATGCAGGAACTGACTGTCGCCTGGTAGCGGCCTTCCCTTTAGGATGCGATTTTACCGTGTTTCCCATTGGGCCACTTTTCATGGTTTTAAATTTTTGGTATGAAAACCCCCTTCATTACCTGCACTATACGTCCTCTAATCCCCGATATTTCATATTATCTACAAGGCTCACGTATCCTAGAAAGTGATAAAGTTTAACTTTCTAGGCCTTCTATTCGGTCGCCAGTTGACATGAAAACCTGATATTTTTCCCCTCTTGAATGCAGTTGCACATTATCCATTGGGAACAGATCACTGGACTCTCCTGCATTTGCATTCCACCCTAGTCTTGTTCAAGCTGGATTTTTTTTGACAAGTCTAATCTGCAGCTTCTTCTACAACTCTTTCTTGGTTGGATCCCCTTCATCATCAGAGTTACGTTTAGCATTGGTGCCTTTCGTTTTATCCCCTGTTGAAAACCTCTATACTGAGGCTGTTCCTTCTCTTGCTGATCATTGTGATGCTCATTGTCTTCGTTATTTTGTCCGCTCTCATGACCTTCGTGTTCCTTCTACATATGGGTTGGTCTCAGACGTTAGTAGAAGCCCGTTATTTTCTTGGCACTTCTGCTTACTCCGACCATTTTCTCCCTTTTTCTTCACTCACTCCGGACTTCTCTCTATTTGTCTCCCTTGTATGTTTTATATAGCGTCTGCCTTTTCCCTTCCCTCTTGGGAGGTTCTGACGGTTTTGTGTCTGTTTTCCCCTTTCTACTGTGCGCCAAAGTTCTCCTACCTATGGTGCTTCTCCTTCTCTCTTTCTTGATCACTTCTTCTCCCATGCGCATGCCATTGTTGTTTATACAGATGGTTCTAAATCTTCTGATGGTGTTGCGTTCGTGGCGGTGTTCCCTGACAATGTTGTCCCTGATCATTTGTTAGATTCAGCTAGTATTTTTACCACCGAGTTGTATGCCATCCTCATAGCGCTTCTCCATATTATATATATTTCTCCTTCGGCATCTGTGATCATTTCAGATTATCTCAGTGCTTTACTGGCCATTAAACAATTTGATTCCTCTCATCCATTCGTCCTTCGTATTCAACTTTGGTTGCATCATGTGGCTAGCAAAAACAGAGACGTCGTTTTCTTTTGGGTCCCAGGACATTTTGATGTGCAGGGCAATGAACAGGTGAATGCTGTTGTGTGGTCAGGAGTTCGTGACCTGCTGGTTATTATTTTACAGTCATCTCTGCCTGTCTTCACAGCCGTTGAGAACAACGGTGGGCAGACATGCACCATAACAAATTGTACTCTGTTAAAGAGGTTTTAGGCTTGTGGCCATATACTTACCACGATTGCCATTCCTGGAGACTGTGCTCTCTCGTCTCCACATCGGCCATGCTCGCCTTACCATGGGTATCTCATGGAACGACACCCTGTTCTTGTGGTCAGTATGTACAGTATACAAAATATCTGGGCGCCTGCATAGCATTGTGGGAATGCCGCCTCAGTAGCTTTGTTCATCATATCTGGCGGCATGGAAACCCACTTCCCAGCAAATTCTGGCTCTCCTCTTCCCAAGTTTTAGTTCTAATGTTGATGGAAGTGGATCTGAAGAGTAATTCTATGGTTTTGAACCAATAGTACCATATGGTACCATATCATACAATGGTACCATGTGGTGCAGTGGTACAAGGGTACAGGGACCCTAATATAAATAAGTCTGACTTTTTTGGGTTATCCTAGGTTCTCCAAACACATGCTGTTGTGTATGATAATCTGTGTAACTGTTTGTGTATACCTGAATAAACTTACTTTTGATGCCACATGCGCTTGAGTAAATTTATTCAGGTATACACAAATATAGTTACATAGATTGTGATACATAGCAGATTGTGTGTAAAGATCCCAGAATAACTCAAAAAAGTCAAGGTGACTTATTTCCACAGGGTTCCCTGTATCTGTACCATATGGTACCCTGTACCATATAGTACCCTGTACCATGTGGTACCCTGTACCATATGGTCAGTAGGTGGTGGTGGTGCCACAAGGCACCAGCCAGGACTGAGTGAGTGAGTGTGGGAACCAAGCCATTGCCTCAGCAGTTTCCAACACCAAGAGCTTCATCATCCACCTCTAGGAACATGTTCAGTCACTGTACATATGTAAATACATAATAGAACATTGCTAATATTCAACATTTTTGCATACTTTTTGTTGTAAACAATTATTGTTAACAAAATAATGATGAAAATATTAGTACGGTTATTGTGTTGAATACAACGGTACCATATAGTACCATACGGTGCCACAGGCATGCAGCACACTGCACCAGCCCAATGCAACAGCATATGTGTGAAGATCCTAGGATAACCCCAAAAAGTCAAGGTGACTTATTTCCAGTGGGATTCCTGTATCTGTACCATATGGTACATTGTACTATAGTTTATGATACATTGTGCCATATGGTACACTGTAGCATATGGCACATTGTACCATGTGATACAGTGCAAAGTATGGTACCATTGTACCATTGTACCTCAGGGATATGTTTAAAAGACAATATTCAAAATAAAGTAGCTAGTAATGGCAAATCAATTGATCAACAAACAAAGTGAGATAGTAGAGGGCAACGAGTGACTATCTCACTTAAGGTTTACTATACAAATATTAGGAGTCTAAGAAATAAGATAGATGAGCTAAGATTGCTTGCAAGTGTAGGTAATATAGATATTATTGGTATAACAGAGACCTGGTTCAACCTGAAAGATAGAGAAATGCCTTCTGAATGCAGCATACAGGGTTATAAACTAATCCACACTGACATGGTCAACAGGAAGGGTGGTGGGGTGGCGATGTATGTCAGAGAAAATTTAAATTGTTGTCTTAGACATGATATAAGATTACAAACGTCGAACACAGAATCTGTTTGGCTACAGTTTCTCGAGGGACGTGACAAATTAATTTTGGGTGTGATTTATAGGCCCCCAAACCTTGACAGGGAGTGCAGTAAGCTGTTATGGGACGAAATTCATAAGGCATCTAGATATGAAAATGTTGTGATAATGGGAGATTTTAACTTTAGACAAATTGATTGGAACAATATGACAGGAAATCTTGAGTCTAGTGACTTTCTTGATACGGTTCAGGATTGCTTTTTAGAACAGGTTGTGACAGAACCAACTAGAGGAAACAATCTGCTTGACTTGGTTCTTGCCAACAAAGATTCACTAATTAATAATCTTGAGGTTAATGATGAGCTTGGGGAAAGTGATCACTAATCACTTAGTTTCATTATATCATGGAATTTCCAGATAACTGCAATCAAATCTCTGTCCCAGATTTTCGCTTGGCCGACTTCATGGGACTGAAAAATTGCCTGGGTGGGCTAAATTGGGATGTCATGACTATGGGTGAGGTAGGTGATCTTGGTTGCCAACATGACGTTTTTCAGAGCATAGTTCTAGCTACCCAGACAACTTTTGTTCTACTTCTTCTTCTTCTTCTGAAGACTAGAGCTTTGGTAAGATGGGTAAGGAAGAAGGATGGGTAAGGATGGAAATATTGGAAAAGTGTGGGAGGGGGGAGAGAGGTAGGATATAAAAGGTAAGTGGCCCAACCACTTTGGTGTAATTTAAAAAGTGTATGTGAAATGATAAGATATTCTTTAAGAGGTATAATACTAACCCATCAGAGTCACATAGATATAACAGATATATAAGTACATGACTCTGAATTGGTAGTAATTATACAAGTTGCAATCGCTTTTTTTTTTTTTTTTTTTTTTTTTTTTTTTTTTTTTTGCGATTGCACAACGGATTATTTATGCGACAATGAAGGCAATAATTTTCTGGCCAGTCTATGGAATTACGCAACAATGGCTTCTTACAGGTGGTGTCCAGCCATGGTAAATAGCATAATTTTTACATTAGATTGTTATATAAGATGTCTCCCTAATTGGGGGCGATGATTTTCTTAGTATACATAGAAGGGTTCTGGTGCTACCCAATCTTCTTCATCAGGGAGGTTGCCTCAATATCATGGGTCGATGGTAATCATCTTTATGTATAAAAACAACGGACCCTCTGTGGGAGAGTCATTCTTTGGTCCTGTGAGGAGGAGTACTGATTATATAATCCGTGGTATTTACCACTTGTATAGGATGTTCTCTATCTGGCATGTATAGTTCTTGCATTGAATAGAGTTGTTTCTTTTTTAGAGTGTCGAGGCATACATATATGTGAAATTCTCAATACCTACTTGCTCTCAGTTTTCACCCAGGAAAATACTAGCGATATTCCTGAAATAATAGATTACGTAGAACAGGATGATAATAAATTACGCACGATTGCGGTAACTAGTGACATGGTCCTCAGACAAATAGAGAAACTAAAATCTAACAAATCCCCAGGTTTTGATGAACTGTGTGCAAGGGTGTTAAAGGAATGTAAAGAGGAACTTAGCATACTTTTGAATAATCTTTTTAACATCACTACAAGCCTGCATAGTGCCTGATAAGTGGAAAATGGCAAATGAAATACCTATTTACAAGGCAGGTGACAGGTCCTTGGCTTCGAACTATAGACCAATAAGCCTTACCTCCATAGTGGGAAAAATTATGGAATCAATAATTGCCGAAGCAATTTGTAGCCATCTTGATAGGCACAAATTGATTAATGAATCTCAACATGGTTTTACAAAGGGACGTTCCTGTCTTGCGAAATTACTAACTTTTTTCACTAAGGTGTTTGAGGAGGTAGATCATGGTAATGAATATGATATTGTATATATGGACTTCAGTAAAGCTTCCGATAGAGTTCCACACCAGAGGCTATTGAGGAAACTTCAGGCACACAGAATAGGAGGAGAAATTTTTTCCTGGGTAGAGGCATGGCTGACAAATAGGCAGCAGAGAGTTTGCGTAAATGGGGAGAAATCAGAATGGGGGCACGTCACAAGCGGTGTTCCTCAGGGGTCAGTGTTGGGCCGGTTGTTGTTCACAATTTACATAAACGACATAGATAAGGGAATAAATAGTTACACAAGCAAATTTGCTGATGACACCAAAATAGGCCATCCAATTCATACTAGTGGGCTAGAAGAAGATAAATTATGTAACATCAGAGTCACTAGTGAAATGGTTGTGAAGCAGATAGACAGACTGAAGCAAAATAAGTCGCCGGGTCCTGATGAGGTTTTTTCAAGGGTTCTTAAGGAATGCAAAATGGAACTCTGTGAACCATTAACTAATATTTTTAATTTATCTCTTCAAACAGGTGTAGTGTCTGATATGTGGAAGATGGCTAATGTAATTCCTATTTTTTAAACAGGGGACAAGTCGTTACCATCAAATTACCGCCCAATAAGCCTGACCTCAATTGTAGGCAAATTACTAGAGTCAATTATAGCTGAGATTATAAGAAGCCATCTCGATAAGCATAGCTTGATTAATGATACTCAGCATGGATTCACAAGAGGCCGGTCTTGTCTAACTAATTTATTAACTTTCTTCAGTAAAGCTTTTGAGGCTGTTGACCACGATAAAGAATTTGATATTATTTACTTAGATTTTAGTAAGGCTTTTGATAGAGTTCCACACCATAGACTGTTAAAGAAAGTGGCAGCTCATGGCATTGGGGAAAAGTGCTCTCGTGGATCGAGTCATGGCTCATTGACAGGAAGCAGAGAGTGTCCATAAATGGGGTTAAATCCAAGTGGGGATCTGTAACAAGTGGCGTTCCACAGGGATCAGTCTTGGGCCCGTTGTTGTTTATAATATATATCAATGATCTTGATGAGGGAATTACTAGTGATATGAGCAAATTCGCCGATGACACAAAGATAGGTAGGATAATTGATTCAAACGTAGATGTTATGGAACTTCAGAGGATTTAAAACAAACTCTATTCTTGGTCAGAAAAGTGGCAGATGCAGTTCAATGTAGATAAATGCAAGGTTCTGAAGCTTGGGAGTGCCCATAACCCTAGTACTTACAAGTTAAATGATGTAGAAATTAACCATACAGATTGCGAAAAGGACTTGGGGGTTATGGTGAGCAGCAACCTTAAACCAAGACAGCAATGCCTAAGCGTACGTAATAAGGCAAATAGATTACTGGGATTTATATCAAGAAGTGTAAGCAACAGAAGTCCAGAGGTCATACTGCAGCTTTATACATCATTAGTAAGGCCTCACCTAGATTATGCAGCTCAGTTCTGGTCTCCATATTACAGAATGGACATAAATTCGTTAGAAAACATTCAGCATAGGATGACTAAATTAATACATGCATTAGAAATCTTCCTTATGAAGAAAGATTGAAGACTCTTAAGTTACATTCACTTGTTAGACGAAGAATGAGGGGAGACCTGATCGAAGTGTATAAGTGGAAGATAGGTATTAATAAAGGGATATTAATAAGGTCTTGAGGATGTCTCTCCAGAGAGAACCCGCAGTAATGGATTTAAATTAGATAAGTTTAGATTTAGAAAGGACATAGGAAAGTATTGGTTTGGAAATAGGGTAGTAGATGAGTGGAACAGTCTACCTAGTTGGGTTATTGAGGCTGGGACTTTGGGTAGTTTCAAATTTAGGTTGGATAAGTACATGAGTGGGAGGGGTTGGATTTGAGTGGGACTTTCACATCAGAGCTTATTTCTTGGGTGGCATTGAAAATTGGGTTGGGCAAATGTTTTGTTAGTGGGATGAATTGTAAAGGACCTGCCTAGTGTGGGCCAACGGGCCTCCTGCAGTGTTCCTCCTTTCTTATGTTCTTATGTTCTTATGAGGACACTAGAGCACTCCACGATGATTTGAATAGACTGATGCAATGGTCAGTGAAGCGTCAGTGCAGTTTAATATTGACAAATGCAAAGTTCTAAATGTTGGACTGATAAATAACCATGCCACATATAAACTAAATAATGTAGATCTTAATACTACTGATTGCGAAAAGGATTTAGGAGTTCTGGTTAGCAGTAATCTAAAGCCAAGACAACAGTGCATTAGTGTTCGCAATAAAGTTAACAGAATTCTTGGCTTCATATCTAGAAGTATAAATAACAGAAGTCCTCCATATATCCTTGGTTAGGCCTCATTTAGGCTATGCTGCTCTGTTCTGGTCACCGTTTTGCAGAATGGATATACTTATGCAGCATATGGGAATCTTTATTCAGGAAACGTTTCGCCACACAGTGGCTTCATCAGTCCAATACAAAGAGGAAGGCGTAAGGAAAGGAGGAGTATGAGGTAATCAGTCCCTCAGCCTGGAGTCGATGTGTTCAGTCCATCAATCTTGTAGATTCTACAAGATTGATGGACTGAACACATCGACTCCAGGCTGAGGGACTGATTACCTCATACTCCTCCTTTCCTTACGCCTTCCTCTTTGTATTGGACTGATGAAGCCACTGTGTGGCGAAACGTTTCCTGAATAAAGATTCCCATATGCTGCATAAGTGTCTCAATCTTCAACTTGTCGGTTTTTCAAACCATTCATCACACAGAATGGATATAAATGCTCTGGAAAACGTACAGAGGAGGATGACAAAGATGATCCCATGTATCAGAAATCTTCGCTATGAAGATAGACTAAGGGCCTTGAATCTACACTCTCTCAAAAGGCATAGAATTAGGGGGGGATATGATCGAGGTGTATAAATGGAAAAAAGGAATAAATAAAGAGGATGTAAATAGCGTGCTGAAAATTTCCAGCCAAGACAGGACTCGTAGCAATGGTTTCAAGTTGGAAAAATTCAGATTCAGGAAGTGGTGACGTGTACTTAGCTCAGTGGTGACGTGTACTTAGCTCTGTGAAGACCTGTTTGTGTGCTCTCTGTGAATCTGTACCAGGATGCCCTCTCTTGAGCAACTTTACCAGCAGCTGAGAGAAGAGCTCAGAGTTGCTAAGATGGAGATACGGCGATTAACGGAGGAGAACAAGAGGATTCGTAGTAATCCTTCTGTTGTGAGTCCCCAGGTTAAGAGGGGAGCTTGGTCAGTGGCCGGGCAACATGGAACCAAGCTGAAGATCAAGAAAACGGTTGGAGAGGCAGAAACAACGAGAAACCAGAAGACTACCGTGGAAACTTCCAACTCATTCTCGGTGCTACCTGACGAATGTGAGTGTTCTACTGGGAATGCCACAACGAGCACCAAAGAAGCATTGGCAGACGTGAGTAAGACATCCCTTGGAACCCCAACGAAGACCATCGAGAACGTCTTGACGAATTCTACAAGTGGTGTAATGCTACCTGGCGAATGTGAGTCGACTACTCGGAGCATCACGACGGACGACGCCAAGGAAGGTAAAAACATTGTTGTTGTTGGGGATAGCCAGATTAGGTACCTGGATAGGGCATTCTGCTTGAAGGATAGGAGTAGGAGGCAGAGAGTGTGTTTTCCTGGGGCTGGGATGAAGGATATTGTTAGCCGTCTGGATGACATCATGAGAGGTAATGGGAGCAATCCTATTATCTGTCTCAGTGTGTTAGGTAAGACACATATGCAACAGTTAGGTATCTTTATTTTGAAACGTTTCGCCTACACAGTAGGCTTCTTCAGTCGAGTACAGAAAAGTTGATAGAAGCAGAAGATACTTGAAGACGATGTAATCAGTCCATCACCCTTAAAGTTTTGGAGGTGGTCAGTCCCTCAGTCTGGAGAGCATTGTTCCATAGAATGAAACAATATGGAGATGAAGTGACAGGATGGAGCCTATTTATAGCGCCAACAGGTGAGACGTAGGTCACTAGGAGAGGTAAGAACTCAGATGTTGGGAGGTCGGGTCCCTCTCAAATCCAGCCGTTCTCACTAGTAGAGGTTGTAAAAGTTGATTGTAGGTCTGTACCAAGATACCCTTGTGTTGCAGTGTCTGACAGGTTGAACATTAAAATGGTATAAAATACCGACAGGTTGTTAGGTAAGACACATATGCAACAGTTAGGTATCTTTTTTTGAAACGTTTCGCCTACACAGTAGGCTTCTTCAGTCGAGTACAAAAAAAGTTGATAGAAGCAGAAGATACTTGAAGACGATGTAATCAGTCCATCACCCTTAAAGTTTTGAGGTGGTCATTTCCCTCAGTCTGGAGAGCATTGTTCCATAGAATGAAACAATATGGAGATGAAGTGACAGGATGGAGCCTATTTATAGCGCCAACAGGTGAGACGTAGGTCACTAGGAGAGGTAAGAACTCAGATCTTGAGAGGTCAGGTCCCTCTAAAATCCAGCCGTTCTCACTAGTAGGGGTTTTGTAAAAGTTGATTGTAGGTCTGTACCAAGATACCCTTGTGTTGCAGTGTCTGACAGGTTGAACTTTAAATGGTATAAATACCGACAGGTTGTTAGGTAAGACACATATGCAACAGTTAGGTATCTTTATTTTGAAACGTTTCGCCTACACAGTAGGCTTCTTCAGTCGAGTACAGAAAAGTTGATAAAAGCAGAAGATACTTGAAGACGATGTAATCAGTCCATCACCCTTAAAGTTTTGAGGTGGTCAGTCCCTCAGTCTGGAGAGCATTGTTCCATAGAATGAAACAATATGGAGATGAAGTGACAGGATGGAGCCTATTTATAGCGCCAACAGGTGAGACGTAGGTCACTAGGAGAGGTAAGAACTCAGATGTTGGGAGGTGGGGGTCCCTCTCAAATCCAGCCGTTCTCACTAGTAGAGGTTGTAAAAGTTGATTGTAGGTCTGTACCAAGATACCCTTGTGTTGCAGTGTCTGACAGGTTGAACATTAAAATGGTATAAAATACCGACAGGTTGTTAGGTAAGACACATATGCAACAGTTAGGTATCTTTATTTTGAAACGTTTCGCCTACACAGTAGGCTTCTTCAGTCGAGTACAGAAAAGTTGATAGAAGCAGAAGATACTTGAAGACGATGTAATCAGTCCATCACCCTTAAAGTTTTGAGGTGGTCAGTCCCTCAGTCTGGAGAGCATTGTTCCATAGAATGAAACAATATGGAGATGAAGTGACAGGATGGAGCCTATTTATAGCGCCAACGGGTGAGACGTAGGTCACTAGGAGAGGTAAGAACTCAGATGTTGGGAGGTCGGGTCCCTCTCAAATCCAGCCGTTCTCACTAGTAGAGGTTGTAAAAGTTGATTGTAGGTCTGTACCAAGATACCCTTGTGTTGCAGTGTCTGACAGGTTGAACATTAAAATGGTATAAATACCGACAGGTTGTTAGGTAAGACACATATGCAACAGTTAGGTATCTTTATTTTGAAACGTTTCGCCTACACAGTAGGCTTCTTCAGTCGAGTACAGAAAAGTTGATAAAGCAGAAGATACTTGAAGACGATGTAATCAGTCCATCACCCTTAAAGTTTTGAGGTGGTCAGTCCCTCAGTCTGGAGAGCATTGTTCCATAGAATGAAACAATATGGAGATGAAGTGACAGGATGGAGCCTATTTATAGCGCCAACAGGTGAGACGTAGGTCACTAGGAGAGGGTAAGAACTCAGATGTTGGGAGGTCGGGTCCCTCTCAAATCCAGCCGTTCTCACTAGTAGAGGTTGTAAAAGTTGATTGTAGGTCTGTACCAAGATACCCTTGTGTTGCAGTGTCTGACAGGTTGAACTTTAAAAATGGTATAAAATACCGACAGGTTGTTAGGTAAGACACATATGCAACAGTTAGGTATCTTTATTTTGAAACGTTTCGCCTACACAGTAGGCTTCTTCAGTCGAGTACAGAAAAGTTGATAGAAGCAGAAGATACTTGAAGACGATGTAATCAGTCCATCACCCTTAAAGTTTTGAGGTGGTCATCCCTCATCTGGAGAGCATTGTTCCATAGAATGAAACAATATGGAGATGAAGTGACAGGATGGAGCCTATTTATAGCGCCAACAGGTGAGACGTAGGTCACTAGGAGAGGTAAGAACTCAGATGTTGGGAGGTGGGGTTTCCCTCTCAAATCCAGCCGTTCTCACTAGTAGAGGTTGTAAAAAGTTGATTGTAGGTCTGTACCAAGATACCCTTGTGTTGCAGTGTCTGACAGGTTGAACATTTAAAATGGTATAAAAATACCGACAGGTTGTTAGGTAAGACACATATGCAACAGTTAGGTATCTTTATTTTGAAACGTTTCGCCTACACAGTAGGCTTCTTCAGTCGAGTAAGAAAAGTTGATAGAAGCAGAAGATACTTGAAGACGATGTAATCAGTCCATCACCCTTAAAGTTTTGAGGTGGTCAGTCCCTCAGTCTGGAGAGCATTGTTCCATAGAATGAAACAATATGGAGATGAAGTGACAGGATGGAGCCTATTTATAGCGCCAACAGGTGAGACGTAGGTCACTATGGAGAGGTAAGAACTCAGATGTTGGGAGGTCGGGTCCCTCTCAAATCCAGCCGTTCTACTAGTAGAGGTTGTAAAAGTTGATTGTAGGTCTGTACCAAGATACCCTTGTGTTGCAGTGTCTGACAGGTTGAACATTAAAATGGTATAAAATACCGACAGGTTGTTAGGTAAAGACACATATGCAACAGTTAGGTATCTTTATTTTGAAACGTTTCGCCTACACAGTAGGCTTCTTCAGTCGAGTACAGAAAAGTTGATAGAAGCAGAAGATACTTGAAGACGATGTAATCAGTCCATCACCCTTAAAGTTTTGAGGTGGTCAGTCCCTCAGTCTGGAGAGCATTGTTCCATAGAATGAAACAATATGGAGATGAAGTGACAGGATGGAGCCTATTTATAGCGCCAACAGGTGAGACGTAGGTCACTAGGAGAGGTAAGAACTCAGATGTTGGGAGGTCGGGTCCCTCTCAAATCCAGCCGTTCTCACTAGTAGAGGTTGTAAAAAGTTGATTGTAGGTCTGTACCAAGATACCCTTGTGTTGCAGTGTCTGACAGGTTGAACATTAAAATGGTATAAAATACCGACAGGTTGTTAGGTAAGACACATATGCAACAGTTAGGTATCTTTATTTTGAAACGTTTCGCCTACACAGTAGGCTTCTTCAGTCGAGTACAGAAAAGTTGATAGAAGCAAAAGATACTTGAAGACGATGTAATCAGTCCATCACCCTTAAAGTTTTGAGGTGGTCAGTCCCTCAGTCTGGAGAGCATTGTTCCATAGAATGAAACAATATGGAGATGAAGTGACAGGATGGACTGATTACATCGTCTTCAAGTATCTTCTGCTTCTATCAACTTTTCTGTACTCGACTGAAGAAGCCTACTGTGTAGGCGAAACGTTTCATAATAAAGATACCTAATTGTTGCATATGTGTCTTACCTAACAACCAGTCTCTTCTTAAAGCTACCCAAGGTCCTAGCCTCTATCACCCCACTGGGAAGACTGTTCCACGCATCTACAACTCTGTTTGAAAACCAGTACTTAAGAACATAAGAACATAAGAATGTAGGAACACTGCAGAAGGCCTACTGGCCCATACGAGGCAGGTCCTTATCAAAACGATCTCTACCTGTGAGGTTTGTTTGGTCCCTATTTTGGTTCTTCACTTTCTTGTGGATTATCTGGTTTACCAGTGAGCTCGCAGAATGTACCTCCGACGCCGCCACCCTACCGCTCTTACCTAATCTTCCCTTCTATTGCAGACGGCTATGCCATCTTGACTTTTTATCAGCAACTGCTTTACTTACAAACATCATGCATACCCCTTAGCATCCCTTTCAGCCCTTTTCTACACTTGCCTGTGATCCCTCTCCACCCAGCTGTTACACACCTGGCACTTTTTTCTCCCTGAGTGCTGATGCCCCTTGTGGGTTAGCACTCATTTTTGT
>NC_069463.1:31744740-31796238 GCF_026875155.1 Cherax quadricarinatus
ATAATATTATTATTGTTATTATTATTATAAAAATAATCATAATAATAATAATTATTATTTCTACAAGTACATGTACAACGTATTTATTCAGAGCATTTCAAGCAACTTAGGTTAATTTTGTCCTCAGGATGCGACCCACACCGGTAGTCTAACATCTTGGTCCCTACTTACTGCTAGGTGAACAGGGACATCATGTGTTTCCACCTGTACTGGGGAGCGAACCACAGACACTCACTGTGTGAGCTGAGTGCTCAACCAACCGAAAGTACCATGGAGGTGGAGACTAAAGTCTCGACAGGCAGTGGACGAGATGTGTAGAGTGGGGCCAGCAGCAGCAGCACAACATGTCTCCGTCAGTTGCACGCAAACATGTCGCCACTGCTGTTGATAAATAAATGATGACTATAGAAGAACTAAATAGGTACTTGAGGTCACTGGGTGACCGGTGGACTCAATGTGAGTTATTCTTCTCTATTATATGCAACAATAAAAATTTTGATCAGCAACATTTTACGGTAATATTCTCAAATAACGTTACATGGACCACTTTTTTGATGAATATTAAATGAAAAAGACTTGATGCTGATTGTAGACTGTAAATCTTCTTACTTGAAATCCAGAAGTTTCAAAATAAATACCAAAGTAAGCTGAAGGAAGCGTAATATGTAATGTGGAGTGTCACCGGCTGACGACTTTTGCAGTACAGACCAAATTGCAGTTATGTGAAGGAAGAAAGGAAGGTTGAAGTTAGGACTCTCAAGTACCGGAGCCGAGGATAACAAGCTCTACAACCTAGAAAAAAGCATCATCATACTCAGTACTCCTCGATAACGTACCTTTGTAATGATAAGCTTGGTGAGAGGAACAGCAATATAAGAAATGTTAGGACAGAAGCAACAGCAATATGCTGCCATACAAGAAAATTTTGGAGCCCCTTCATATATTTAGGAAGTGGAAAGTTAAAAATGGTAACCTTAGCTTCCACGGAAACAACCTCGCTTTGACCAGTGCAAAAATTAAGCTTACTTATCATGGGCAGTTTGAAAACACATTTAGCCAAGTTTACTGTAACGTAAGTTGTAGTGTTCCAGTCTCTGAAACAAGTTGCAAGTCATCGTCGGAGCCGACCTGCGCATATTAAATGGAGTGACGAGACAGGTAACAAGTCCATCCTGAACACTGAAGGCTGATATTTCCTGAGCGAGCTCAGGAAGTTTCAAATCAGCTTATGAACAAAGCTCCCGATACACGATCATTGAAGTCATCACTATTTGGGAGTAGGTATCCATTTTCTAAGGTAACTGCAGTCGTCCTAAAAGTGTCATCTGGTTTAGGTACATGGAGAAGCACAAGAACTCTTATTTCTTCCATTATTGTTGCATGTTAATATGAGTCATCCTATGATGAGATACTTTCTAGGGGTTACATACAATCCAATCACATCATATACTATGAGAGTTCACCGTTTAGGAAAGTTTTGCAGGACAAAGATCTTCAGGTATCATTTTCCTTAACGTCACCAGTCATATCTGCATCAATTTTACTGTCAGGGGAACGCCTTCCTCCTGATCAAGAAAAAAATTAAAAAATAAATAAAGACTCGAGGTTTCATAATGAAGATTGTCTTTAACGGTTTTTAATTAAAATAAATAAAATTGGCCGTTGTTGGTTCTGGTACAGCGTTTGAACCGGAGTATTTAAGACCCAGGATGGTTCTCTGATGTTGAAGAAATACTGTAGGTTATCCTGGGCGGATGATATCAATCCGATGTTCTGGATTCTCCTGTACTTCTTGGTTGGAGCACCACAAGTAGGATGAAAAAGGCGAAGAGTAGTCGGACTATGTTACTTGGTCCAATAGACAAGTATCTTGCTCCCTTATCTGGCATCTACCCTGGAGGACCGGGCCACCAGCACAGCTGATAACAGAAAATATGCTGGTTACCAAAAGTTAAGAAAAAGGGTGGTATACAAGGTCCAACTCATTACTGGTAACCAGGAAAATAAAAGAACAACGAACAGAAATACTCCTGGTAGATCACTTTACCTGATCAGAAGAGTGAAGGTAAAGTGACTCCAAACTTCAGACCACACCAGGTAAGGAGTAGAAATTTAAAGAACATCAGACACCAGGAACTGGAGTTACGCCTCAGGCCGCTATATGGAAGTGACGGTAGTAACTCGCTAATGGTTCCTGGCTGTCTGAACATCCCTAACGCCCAGTTATTACCTACTTTTCCCACACAGTTACCTGGAAAATTATCCAGTGTTTGCAGTGTCACAGAATTTTCTAAATGTACCGCTATACATGTAGAGACGTCAGGCAAACTGATGTGGTCTTCCTCTAACATAGGAAGTACAGTCGTAACAGGTAAAAGGTTGTAGTAGTAAGCTGTGAGCTGATTAATATTTTACATTTATTAATATTACTTCCAAGGAGTACATACTTGATGATTTATTTCACTTTGCTTTATCAGTGTATTCAGAGGACCATCATACATAGCAAGACCTGGTACTAATTTCTGAACCATGATCATATTACCTGCTCTGCAAGAATGAGGACAGCATACTTACCGTACTGCTTTTCCATTCTTGCTTGAGTAGCAACTGAATTTTTTGCTGTTAGCTCTCTGGCGGTTTTTAAAGTCTGTTGCATTAGCGATGGTGAGATTCTCAAAGATGGATTTGACTTACCAATCAATGCCTCTTTTTATGCAGCGAACGGACCACGTAGCTAGTGTCCAAATATCTGCTGGAAAGGGCTGAACCTGAGGTTCAGCCCTTTGTATAAGTTGTATAATTATTTTAGAGAAAGAAATGACTTTGTTAATTCTTCTTCTTGTTCTTCTTGTTCTTCTTGTTCTTCTTGTTCTTGTTCTTGTTCTTCTTCTTCTTCTTCTTCTTCTTCTTCTTATTATTATTATTATTATTATTATTATTATTATTATTATTATTACAAAAACAAAGTGTAGCTTTTGTGAGAGGAAAAAAAAACGTATATTAGAGGGTGGAGGTGTATATTTTTTTAGAGGTAATGTAGGCATGTATGCTGTAAGGATGCTTGTGTGAGGATCGTAGTGATTGTGAAACTGTCACGCTGTGACAGGTTATATGCTCATGTACGGCTAGAAGACTGTGTGACAGGGTTATGTGTAATGATGAGAGAAAGTGGACGGTTGCCCAAATGGGGAGGGGGGAAGAGGGGGGGGTAAGGAGTGAAGGAGAGACTGAATTTGCAACTTGCTAGTGTCTCTTGTATACACCTTTGCTTTGCACGTTGACTTTTGTGCAGTGAAAAGGTTGTGATAGAGTAGTTTTAATTTGTGTTCACATTAGGTTATGGAAGCCTGTGATGTGAACTTGATTTGTTGATAGCCTTTACTATGCATGATGATATATCTATGTATGTGTACAACAATATGATAATTTAGTAATTGTTGCCAGTGTATTTCGCGGAGGTGTGTGTACCTCCGGCGGAGGTGTGTGTACCTCCGGCGGATACAGATACCTCTGTAAGACTTACTCCCAAGAAAGGTTTTTTTTTTATTAGGAATGTGCGTTTCTTTTACAATAATATGTATGTTTCTTGCGGAAGAGTGCAAAAGAAGAGGAAGATTGCTGGGAAAAAATTAAGTGTATCGAGGCGGGAGGAAAGGTCGTAAAGAGTTCGGAAGAGATTGACAAGATTGTGAGGGCGTCTGACAGAGTCGTCAAAATAAAAAAGTTCTGTGTTCGTGGTATGTCTCAAGTCTGTCAACGCCCGGTTCTGGATACGTTGGAGCTTCAGTGCGTTAGTCTTAGTTGTTAAGGCAAGGGGAGTGTAAGTGATGAGAGGCCTGATAAGTGCTGTGCATAAGTGAAGCTTGGTGGCAGGACCTGCACCTCTCAGTTTATTGAGCTGAGAGAGTTCAATCCCGGCAACAGCTGTTTTGGAAGTAATTTGTGGTCTAATGCTCAACCTGGAGTCAATGGGTAACTCCTAGTACTACTGTAGAAAATGTTCATGATATGAGTATTCGTAAAGGATAGGTTTTAAGTTGGACAGGAGCAGGGGTGCCACGTCTTTTATAGAAAAGGTTGGTCTTGGACTTGTTGACATTGGTTTTTATTCGCCATAATAGTTCCCATGCGATAATCCTGTCGACCTCGTGTTGTATTCCGTGTGTGAGGAGGAATCTAGTGTTGCCGTGTGCTGTGAGCTGTGTAATGTTGTCTACATAAGAGGTGGTGAGTGTGTTTGAGTATATGGGTTCAGGCATGTCATTTGTGTAAAGAATATAGAGTGTAGGAGACAGCACAGATTCTTCTGGGACTCCTGCATGAAGAGGTTTTGTTGCTGAACTTTATGCACATAGTGCGGCCATCAAGGAAACTGCATAATAATTTCGTCATATTTACTGGAAAATCAAAGGAGGTGCAGATCTTGGGCCTTGTTTATGTGAATATAGCTCAAGACGATGTTTAAAGCGTCTTGTGTAGAGCTCGTCACTGGCGCCCACTGTGATACCTCATCACGGACCATGACTCGCTGTTCCCTCCCTGTTAGGTATTCTCTGATCCATGGCAGTACCCTTCCTGTTATATGTGCCTGTTCCTCTAGCTTTTGTACTAATCTCTTGTGAGGAACTGTGTCGAAGGCCTTCTTGCAGTCCAAGAAAATGCAATCAGCCCACCCCTCCCTCTAATTTCTTACTTCAGTTACCTTGTCATAAAACTCTAGTAGGTTTGTGACACAGGATTTTCCTTCCATGAATCCGTGCTGGCTGTCGTTTATAATCTTGTTCCGCTCCATGTGCTCCAGCAGGTGCTCAAGTACGGCAAGGTCTAGGGTATGTAGGTGGAATATGTTTTCCCAGAAGTCTTTGAAGATGTTTATAGCCTCTGCTGGGTTTGTTGTTGTGAGTGATGTGTCTGAAAGCTGTAGTGTTTGGGGTTTCACTGATTTTCCGGATGAAATTTCAGAAATTCTTGGGAACCTTAATGCGTTGAGCTTCTGCTGCGTCATTTAGTGGCTGCCAGTGTCTGTTGTGGTCATTCTCTAGACTGTGAATGATGTGCACCAGCAGTATAGAGATCCCAGCGTATGAGATTCAGTCTGTTTTGATTAAGGCCAAAGCGGTGTCTGTAACATGTGAGCAGGCGCTGTGTTCTTTCCGAAGGTCGGAAAGAATAGCGTACCTTGTAGTATTTAGTGGGCACTGCTTTCCCAGCAGCTTGCGTAATAGAAAGTTATGTTCGTGCAAGTTGTGTGTCTATGTCTGATAAGAGTCTGTTGTGGAAGTTGTGTGTGAGAGCTATGTTGTCAAGGTGATTTTTGAATATGTCCCAGTCAGCCTGTGAGTAAGCTGGAGTTGGGTGAACTGGAATGAGTATTGGGTTAGAAGAAATATGGAGGGTGATGGGAATGTGGTCAAATCCTGAAAGAGGGCCGGGTGTTATGAAATGGCGAAGATAACAGCTGGCTTTGTTGGTGATTATTTTATCAGGTTTTCCCTGACCATTATATGTGAAAATAATAGAGAAGTGTGGGCCAAGGTGAATGATATGTTTTTGTGTGACAAGATTAAGTAATTGAATGTAATTTTGATTGACGGAGTTGCCATGAAAGAGTGTTTTACACTGAGATCAGCAAGGTGGTATAGAAGACGAGTGTGATGGTAAAGTAATGTTTTACACTGAGATCAGCAAGGTGGTATAGAAGACGAGTGTGATGGTAAAGTAATGTTAGATCATGGAGGTTTATATTTGTTTTGGGACGTGCATATGTTATGTAAATTATGATTGGGAGTGCACACACACCACACACACACACACCACACACACCACACACATATAATATATAAGTTTTTAAGATTCCTTGGGTGCCAAAATTATATTTTTTTACATTAAACATTAATGAAAAAAATTTATCTTTAAACATATAGAGAAAATTTCAGAAAGGACTTAATTTTAATGGAGTTCGTTGCTATTGACTGTTTACATATTCGGCACGACATATATTATATATATATTTAATATATATATATATGTTTATTTATATATAATATAATATACTATATATTATATATATATATATTTATATAATGTCGTGCCGAATATGTAAAAAATGGTCAATTAGCAAGAACTCATTAGAAATTAAGTCCTTTCTGAATTTTCTTCTTATATGTTTTTAAAGCGATATATTTTTTCATTAATGTTTAATGTAAAAATATATAATTTTGCACCTTAAGAATCTAGAAAACTTACCTAACCCTTATCAACACAACAATTTATTTAGCCTAACAAAAATATATTGTAGATTTGTTTTTAATATAATTTAGCAATAAACTAACCACAGTGAATATATTTTTTTCGTTAGGTCAGAATGATTTTGGCGAAATTATTGCATACACAAATTTTTGCCTCTGTCCCTATATGCAAGATGAGCATTGCTTATTTAAGCCAAGATCGCAAGTTTCTGCATATTTGGCAGACATATATATACTATATATTATATATTATATTTATATATATATATATATATAATAATATATATTATATATATATATATATATATATATATATATAGGGGACCAAGTAACCAAAGTTCTCCTAACGATATAATGCTGGGAAGATATTACTATAGCAACACAGACCCAAAACTTATGCCTAGAAAACAGATAACTCGGGGGAAAACTCGATTGTATGCACCAAGTGTTATTCCTATAAGAAAAAGGAGGAGTAGATGTAATATAGAAAGGCGGCGCTCCCTTTAAGGCGACGGAAAAGAATAACTGAGCGGCTAAAAGAGGTTCAATTTATCTGAAATGCGCAGGGAGGACACTGGTCAGAGAAATGCAAAGCATCGAACTTAAGTAAAAGAATCCTTTAGGGTGTCAGGTATCGCGGGAAGTACTAAAGACAGAATGAATCGAAAGAAACCCAAAAGTATTTCTTCTCCATATGCAAAATCAAAATCCGAGAAACATACGTCAAGTATTGGGCACCTTATTTAAATCAAGATGGGTCCTTACACAGATGGACAGCAGGGAAATGTGTGAGCTATCAATGTCCCAATAGACTCAGTTTTTAGAAAGCGCTAACCAGACTGAGAGTCGAAGATCAAATGAATTTTTTTGAGGAGAGCACAAAATTTGATTAACACAAGCCTATCCGATGTTATCCTGACGCCAAAATGACTTCGAACAGGCGATAAATGTCATGCCCATGCACTTGCCCCAGGGCCAGACTCATGGAAATCTGTGTTCATCAAGAACTGCAAGAGACCCTATCACGAGCCTTTTCCATCCTATGGAGAGGGAGCATGGACACGGGGGTTCGTCCCACAGTTACTAAAAACAACAGACATAGCCCACTCACAAAGGGGGCAGTTAAAGGCAAACAGAAAAGAACTACAGACCAATAGCACTAACATCCCCATATCATAAAAATCTTTGAAAGGGTCTAAGAAGCAAGATCACCACGCATCTAGAAACCATCAGTACACAACCCAGGGCTAAACATGGGTTTAGAACAGGTCGCTCCTGTCTGTCTAAACTATTGGACACTTCGAAAAGTCCATAAATGCACTAGATGACAAAAAGGGAAAGCAGATGTAATTATACAGTACTTTGCATAAGATTCGACAAGTGTGCCTTGGGTGTGATAGCGGCACAAATGCGTGCTAAAGGAATAACAGGAAAAAGTCGGTCGATGATCTTTAATTTCATCACTAAAAGAAAAAAGAGAGTAAGTAGTCGTAAAAGAGTAAAGTCCGTGGCAGCTACGGTGAAAGCTATGTTCCAAAGGCTACATTCTCGCTCACATCTTGTTTCCTCTATCTTATATCCGACTTAGAACAAGGATGTCAGCCCACAGCACCGTGTTCTTCCTTTGCAGATGACACCCGAATCTGCATGACTTGTCTTCCATTGCAGACACTGCAAAGCTCCAGGCAGTCATCAACCAAATCTTTCAGTGGGCTGCAGAAACAATTATGAAGTTCAACGAATGAGAAATTTCAATTACTCAGATATGGTAAAACATGAGAAATTAAATCGTATCAGAGTACAAAAAAAAAAAAAATATAAAAAAACAAATTCTGTCCACAAAATAAATTTGAGGCGAAACACAACGTCAAAGACCTGGGAGTGCTCATGTCGGAGGATCTCACCTTCAAGGAACATAACATTGTATAATAGCATTATGTAGAAAATGACAGGATGGATAATGAGAACCCCCCCCATTCAAAACTAGGGAGGACAAGCCCATGTGACACCTCTTCAGGTCACTTGTTCTATTCTCTGGCTGGAATATGCTGCACACTAACAAGCACCTTTAAAAGCAGGTGAAATTGCCGACTAGAAAATGTACAGAGACTTTAAGGCACGCATAACGGAGATAAAACACCTCATTTATTGGGAGCGCTGTGGTTCCTAAACCTGTATTCCTGGAAATCGCAGCGTGGGAGAGATACAGGATTATATCACCTGGAAAAATCTTAGGGGAATGTACCGAACTTGCACACGAAAATCAATCATTACGGGAAAGCAAAAGACTTGGCAGACGATGCACCATCCCCCCATAATGGAAAAGAGGGGTGTCTACTAGCTCGTTTAAGAGACCATTACAATAAAGTGTCAGCCCGAGACTGTTCAATGCCTCCCAGCACACTAAGGGGGATTACCAACAGACCCCTGGCAGTCTTCAAGCTGGCACTGGCACAAGCACCTTAAAGTCAGTTCGGATCAGACGGGCTGTGCTCGTATGTTGGTTTGCGTGCAGGCAGGTTGCAAAAGCCTGGTTGACTATGGGCCTGTGATCCACCAGGAGGCCTGGTCTCAGACGGGCCGCGGGGGCGTAGACCCCCGGAACCTCTTCTCCAGTAAAATCCAGGTAAACCACACACACACTCTGCTCCCTCTCTCAGGGGCCACAGAGAGATGTTATTTTGTCCCACAATCTTTGAGGTATTTTGTTCCTTTCCGTCTCCATCTTCCATCAGAGGATCGACTTCAAAGAAAACAAGGAATGTAGCTACTGCATCTTGCTAGGAACAATGATTGGTTTGGATAAATGAGAACCTCAAAAACGAGGAATGCCAACCCATAGATGATTCTCTTCAAATTGCTTGTTGTTCTAGGCTGGAATCACTGCTGTTACACTTAACTGCCTTAACATTCTGGCTTGGTTACTTCGCTTAGCCATTCGCTAGACATTTCTTTAGGATTCCACAGATCTCCAGGTTCCACAGATTACAAGTCAATGTTGATACTCAGGACTAGAGTTGTTTATGGTCTCTAGTAGCTACTGGACACCTCCACAGTGTGCCAGGCATCTCTTCAGGGGCTTGCTGGTTCCTACCTAAACTTATTTTTTGGTTTAGTCACCAGACACACAGCAAGACTTTTAAAAAAATATCTGAAAGATCTTACAAAAATACATAATTTTCTAAAAACACTATACACATTAATCAAATAACAATAAAAATGCATATCAAATATTATTCACTAAACAAACTAAATAAAATTAAGAGATCTAGCTGAAATAAACACCAATGTACACTTATACACAACTTTTAAGACACAACATTCAAGGGAAGGGGTGGGTGCTACTTGGGTGTGGTGAAGAGGCTCTTGGTATGAGAAATTAGACCTTTGGGTTCCTTCCTCAGACTGATCCTATTTACCCCAGACCTTCCTTTCCTATTCCATCCTCTCCATCACCGCTTTTCCCTTTCCTCCACTCCCAACCCTCCCTTTTCCTTGCCCCTTTTGTAACCTCTGAGGTCCTCCCCTCTGGTATTACTGTTTCGAAGTGAGGAAAGTGTGCTGGGGGTTTCGTCCCTCTCTCTAGTGTTCTGGGGTGTGGTGTATTATTTTGCCGTGGATTCTGCATTAGATGGAGGACACCTACTCCCCTCCGATTCCCAAGAGGTGAGGGGGCGTGTCTGCAGGTGATCGGGTGCTTCTTCAGAGGCTGTTGTCTGTTCTGGGAGGTGGGAAGCCGAAGGAGGTATGATTTGTTGCGGTATTATGATCGCCTCTCTTTTGTCTGCTGGAGTGGCTCGGTAGATGTGAGGGTTGCTATTCAAAGCACTGGTTTATTGGTGCTTAGGGTTAGTGTATGGCACAGGTTCCATGCAGCTTTGCACTTAAGGCGTTCAAAGTCCTCTTTTGATGAAAGGAGGGAACTTTATAGCCCTTTCATGCCTTAGTAACTATTCTCCCACTGTCCCTTCTATTTTTCTTTCCTTTTGTTTTTTTTTTCATTAAAATACTAATAAGAAAGAAGTACCACCTACCTAGAGTCTTTGTTCCTAGATAACACTCCTCCTCCCAGGCCCCTTTTCTTTCGCTTCCTGTTCTGAATGGGTTCATTAAAGGACCATCTCCACACTTTTCCCATACCTCTGTACCCTTTGATGGGACGTTTTGTCACCTGCTCAGGTGCCGAGGCTCTCCTACCATTTCTTCTAGTGCCTCTGCATCTTTCATGCATTTAACTTTCTGTCCGGCTTCCGCAAATTACGGTGCGATGGTTTTGGATCACCCACCTACTCCAAGGTTTCAGGCTGCCTGCAGATACTGTACCTAAACATTCCTGAGCATTTGTGATGATAGCGTTCTTGATGTCTGCTCTTTCCACCCAGAAAATGACCTTTACAACACATTTCCTTTATTTACCATGTTTAACAGTGTGCAGTGGACTTAATTTTTTCCATACAAACAGACCGAGACTAATATCTTTCAGATCAATCGTATTGGTAAAGCTCTTTATGACATGTTGGCAAAAATATATCCTTCACTCTAAAATGTAGTGTGCACACTTAGTTACAGTTCAAATGCAGAACAAGCTCATAACCTTTCCCATGATGCTTACATAATACTAATGTTTTCTCTCACAGTTCATAAGCATGCTACTCTCAACTTTTTTGCAGTGGTATGGTACAGTTGTTCCAGTGTGATTTTCTGTCTTGCAGCGAATTTCGGAGCAATTTGCCCTTCAGGACCTTCAAATTTACAAAGTGGATCTAATCAGGTCCTGCCTGCCTCGCAGGCGGAGGTGCTTTTCCAGTAACATTGCACTGCATTAACCTTTGATTGCAAAGAACTGCGCCTCGTTTATATTGCGGGGCCATCGCATAGGGGTCATAAAAATCGTCCTACATCCCATGTCAAATTATGGCATTTCGGAACCGCCAAGGACCACAACTGGACTTTATCAGGGCTCATATACATCTTAAGAGGATGAAGATGTATCATCCCTCCTTCCATGGCACAACAACAACACCCTTCATGCCAACAGTGGAGTACAACAAGGCTCTTACCTCAGCCAAATACTCTTTCAAATATATATTGTCAACGACCTCCCTGCCTGAAAACACAATGACACCATCATCATTCAATTTGCAGGATGATGTTACCATGTGTTTCCTTCAATCCCCATCTCTGATGGAAACAAGCACCAGGAGAGCAATAGAGTAAATGAAAAAGAACTAGGAGAACAGCCTGGGAGAGAGAAGAAATGGAGAATCACCACCAAACCTGGGTTGGCGTAACGGTGGTTGGAGGTAATTCTTAATAGATAGATTTACCTTCAGGGAGGATGTAGTAGTTATATATATGTTAGTTACACTAATATTAGGATTATTGAGGGCAACTGTAGATAATGTTAGACCTATGGCTGTAATGTTAGGTATAATAGGCCCAATTTATGGTAGGCTTTCAATAGGTTAGTTTGCCACGTGAGAATGGCAGCCCAAGTTTGAATGACGGGGGCCACAGGTTTGGAGACCACAGTGACCTTTCATTCTAAGAACTTGACACCATTGAGCAAGTGCCGTGATCAGAAGGTGGGCCCCACATTGTCTTCAAATACTTGACCCTGTTAGGAAATCTGGTGGACGTACTGTAGATGTCCTCCTCCGTCAGGCCCATACAGTATGACAAGATCTCCATTTTTTATTAGGGTCCTGGACAGGTCTGGGGAAAAATTGTTGAGTCATGATGTGGCTTTGTGCAAGCAGGCACTTCATGACCAGTACTTACCGGGTCTCTTGTCAGCTAGAGCTAGTGCCACTCTCTGCATAGTTAGTCCTGGGGATAACGCACCCCCTTGGAAAATAGGAATTTCTGAGGTGGAGCAGGTCATAATAACGATTGAATATTGCAGGAATTAAGGCTCCCGGTTGACGTGAGTTCTGAGGGGAAGTCCACAGGGAATAAAGTTTGGGAGGTGAAGACCGAGATACATTCTCCACACCACAGTATGTTAGTCCTTTTATATGTGCATGAAGGCGAGATTTCTTGAACATCAGTCATTTAGAAAATATGTCCTTTAAGCCACTTGCGAGCTGAGGTACCGACCTCCAGGGCTCGGTGTTCAACAGAGACTTGCCAGGGTAGACAAACTCCATGAGGTAGTTTTAGTTTAATATGTTTATTATGCACCCCATACCCATCCTGTGCGGCGGTAAGTCAAAAGATTAAGAGGGTAATAATTGGCCAGGGACTGGACTCAAAGTTTTTTGATAGCTGGGCAGTTAACAGAGGTAATGAACTCACACATTTCAAAGGTAATGAACTCACAATTTACAAGGTAATGAACTCACAATTTACAAAGGTAATGAACTCCAGGTTTAAGTCTGGTCACATCATCTTGACAATTTACAAGGTATTTACAGATTACAGAGGTACGTAATGGGTCAGGGACTGGGCCCCCAAGTTTTGGATTAGTGAAATGGTACAAAGGTAATGAGCTACATGTTACAAGGTAATGAATTCTGTAGAATGGTTACTTAGGTTTATACTTTGGCTACAATCATGAAACAATTATAGAGTAATGAGAAATTCCACACTTCCACACCACGGTCACAACTGTTATGGAGTTTTTGGTGCAAATATTGTAGTTGAGTCACACACCACCCACACACACACACACACACACAAAAACACCCACACACACACACACACACCACTTTAGTTTAATATATTTTGCCACCCCTTACCCATCTACGTGGGCGGTATGTCTAAAGATTACAAAGGTAATAATGGGTTTTTCCCGTGACTGGACCCCAAAAGTTATGTTAGCTGAACTAGTTACCATAGGTATGAACTCCAGGTAGATCTGGTCACTAATCATGGCAAGTTACAGAGGTAAAGAATCAGCTTCACTCCTTTACATGGTTACAGTCATGAAACATATTACAAAGTAATGAAACCACTGATACATCCACACCGGTCACAATTGTATGAGTTTATAGATAAACTTTTAGTGGATCATATTGCTCCCTGTCAGGTATTCTCTGATCCAGTGCTTGCAGTGCCCTTCCTGTTATATGCGCCTGTGCTCTAGCTTCTGCACGAATCTCTTGTGTTGGAACTGTGTCAAGGCCTTTCTTGCAGTCCAAGAAGTGCAATCAACCCACCCCTCTCTATCTTGTCTTACTTCTGTATTTATCATAAAACTCCTGAAGTTTTGTGACACAGGATTTGACTTCCGTGAATCCGTGCTGGTTGGCTTTTATACTCCTGTTCAGTTCCTGGTTGCCTCTACCACTTCTACTGATATAATCTCTCCTATATTTTGCTATATACACGTACAATGACAAGGTCATAGTTTTAGTGCATCTTTTACTCCGTTCATTTTTTGAAATGGGAAATACATTTGCTGTCTTCCATACCTCAGGTAGTTGCCCAGTTTCCAGGGATGTGTGGTAGATTGTGGTAAAGTGGTACGCACAACATATCTGACTCCTCTCTATGGACCCATGAGAGATGTTTGCGGTCCCATTGCCCTTTGAGTATCGATGTCCATTAGCAGTTTCTTCACCTCTCACTCATCTGTATGTATGTCGTCTCAACACTTGTTGGTGTATTTCCTTATGTTGGTGCCCCATTGGTTGTCCCCCCAGATGTCCTTCTGTCTCTACTGTAACATAAATTCCTTAATCTCGTGGTGAGGCTCCTCACATACCTCTTGATCGTTATCTTGTAAGATCTCCAACCTTCTTTTCTCAGCCTTATACCTGGTTACTTGACTGTTGTCTTCTTCCTAATGTGGCTATAAAGCTGTTTCGGGTCAGATTTGACTTTCGATGCTATGTCGTTTTCCATTACTGTCGCTGGGCCTCCCTACTTATCTGCGCTTTACTCGTTTCTGGCATCTTCTACTAATCTCCTTGGTTTTCCTGGTGTCCTTGACTCCTGTACCTATTCCATTCTCTGTTGCACTTAGTTTTTTGCCTCTCCCTACACCTTCGGGTAAACCATGGTCTGTCTTGGTCTTCCTTTTTATTTCGTTTCCCTTGGGACAAAAACTTTTCTTGATCCTTTTTTTTTTGGGGGGGGCACACTTTTTGTTTTTTTTTTTGTTGCCACATATTACTTCATCTCGTTTACTGATTTTCCTACCTTTTCTATGTCCCACTGAACCCCTGCAGGAAGTTTCTCATACCTGTGTAGTCCCCACTTTTATAGTTTGGCCTCCTGTCCACTTCAGTTCCTGTTACATTCTCCACTTGTAACTCTTCTATATGTCAAAACTCAGAACCACATGATCGCTAGACTCCAAGGGCCTCTCGTAAGTGTTGTCCTCGATGGTCTGAAACTGCTCAGGGTGATCACATGATCAGTCTTGATGGCTCGTCCTTCCTCTCTCTCTGGTTGTGTCCCTGACATGTTGATGCATGAGGTTTTCAACGTACACATCCATCATCTTGGATCTCCATGTTTCGGGACCCATGTGGCTCAGGTTTTCCAGGTCGATTCCCGGTGGTTGGAAATCGCCCCATTTACCAGTAACTTTGACTCTGCGCGAGTGAGGCTCTCCTTGCCACCTCAAGCAGTGTTGTCACCATCACCCTGTTGTTTTCTTGTACTCCTCTCTTAGGATCTGCAGGTTCTTGTGGTGGGTTATACATCACTCCAATGACTACTTTATGTCTCCGGACTGAATTGTACCTACAAATGGTAGTCTCTTTCTCAATTGTCCATGTGGTGTGTGTGTCTGTGTGTGTGTAATTTTTTAAACCAAGTCTGCCGTCTCACCAAGCGGGGGACCCAAAAGGAAAATCCCAAAAGAAAACACTTTCATCTTCACTCATCTAATCAATAGTTTTGACAGAGGTGCCCTCAGATACAACAGTTTTTAGAAACATACACATCATAAAGTTTTACACAACATATTCGTCCAAACTGCCATTATCCCACCCCTCCTCATTTATTTATATATTTGATATTATATTTATCTATTTATATATTATATATATATATATATATTTATATATATAGATATATATATATGTTGTGTGTGTGTGTGTGTGTATGTGTGTGTGTGTGTGTGTGTGTGTGTGTGTGTGTGTGTGTGTGTGTGTGTGTGTGAGTGTTGTGTGTGTGTGTGTGTGTGTGTGTGAGTGTATCATATCAGACTTAAGTGCATAAGCAGACACGCAGACAATATTGGCCTAAGTTCCCATATGTGAAGGGGCCTTGTATGGGTTATCGGAAATTGATCCAAGGTTATGATCTGAGCAAGGGAACTTAAATGTATTGTCCTGGGAAACACTGACAAGTGACTGCATATTGTTTTGGCGATTTCAACGTCCTCTGCTATTTTTTTTTTTTTTCGCCCACCATGGAGTCTACTCAGCGTGAATACTTGCCTACTAATGTTCGTATTTTTTCTTCGAGAGCACATATAGAGGTAGAAACAGTACAGTGGATACATGCGATTATGTATCACATATGTTTAGTGTCTGTATAAAGCAAAGCATGTTGTGTGCTCTCACTGCATCAATAGGCTGCAGGACCGCTGTCAGGAGACTTCAGGGAATACAGAGTTGAAATGTTTACCTGAGGTTCGGAAGATGGCAAGCATTAGCTGTTAGAGAGATACCGAAATGATCTAAACAATGTAATAGCTCGTCTGTAAAGGAAATCTGAAGGAAAATGGAGAAGAAGACATGTCGTTTGTCTGCCCTTACGCACACGAATTCCACCTGATATCACGAGGATTGTGTATGGATGTAAAAGGGAACTATTAAGAACATGGATCGAAGGGCGCTTGTGCAGAAAATTTATTAATGTAATATTGAAAACTAATATTTATTAAGAAAGTGCTGATACGGAATTTAATAAAAACGCGAGGTATTTAAAAATCGCGAGGAAGAGGGGTTGAGAGAAAAAAGACAGGACTTGGTTTCCCAAGAGTCACAATGCGACCATCAACCTAAATTATGAGATTAGTATAGCCTAATAAAAAAGGACTGAGGATAATAAAGTGGAATACGAGTTGAAAAATTAGTAGTGAGAGGTAGGTTGTTGCAGACAAGAACTGCGATAACACTAAGAGGCGTTACAATGAGAATTAAATTATTGCGAAGGAAGATAACCGGAGACAGGAAATACAGCTGGAAAACAACTGCTTTCAGAGAAAAATTGGAAAACCAGTATATAGTGCTACTGATTTCCCCAGTATCCTCTGATATTTGGTAGAGGAAAGCATGGGGAGGTTATGGACTGGAGTGGTCAGTAAAATCGGAGGAAAGTCGTTGTCTTCATAAAGATTTTTTTTTTTTGGTCGAGTTTTCTGTGTTGCGCGAGGTTTTATAGGTTATAAGTGAAGGGTGGGCAAAAATTTACAGTTAATAGTTGTAATCATGAGACTAGATGAGATATTAGTTTAAGATTTGAAGTGAGTCATGAGTGTGTTTATGCATTTCAGTCAAGGTGAGAGTCCTGTCGAGTGTTTATGATTACAAGGAAGGCTTATCGTGGCCCATATCAGGTTGTGTGTTTTCAAAGATATGCGTTATGCCTTTAAGTGTCTTTAGATATGCTGGAGTGGAAGGTGGTGTTCTATGTGGGTATGCGCGTGAGGAAGGAAAACGTGACAGAAAAAATAGGTAGAAACTTTGACTGTGGGGCAAGAGAAAAAAGGAAAGACTGTGATGGAAGAAATTAGTTAATAGGTGGTGTGTGGAACCTGGTAAAGGAGAGAATTGACTTGTCTCTGTGGAAGCAATGTATTTTTTTCTGCATAAGTAGACGTTGCTAAATTTCAGGTATTTGTTTTGAGCATGTAAGCCTTGTCAAGGAATGTTGGATGTGCTAGATCTTGATGGTGACAAGTTTGGAAGACTTTGAGACTCGGATGTAAGTAGAAATGGGACATCTGAAGATTACTGTGTAGGTTCTGAGGCAGTGAAGGTGACAGATGGTGAAAAGTGGGAATATCATCTTTAAGAAATGCATAAGGATTAGATAATGTAGTGAAATTATAACAGGGTGCAACTGGACGTTGGATGTTGTATGGTTCTGGAGAATAAGAGTCAAGGCATTTTTACCCTATTGGCAGATTTAAATAACGGCCTGGTGATAGGAGAAATCCTCTTTCTTTTCCAAACACTGGATTCCAAAGAGATTATTATTATTATTATTATAATCAAGGGGAAGCGCTAAACCCGGAGGATTATACAGCGGATTCCAAAGAGAATGTGAGGGATGTGCCTCATTGCAGTTAAAGCAGGATTGGGGCAATTTCCGATTCAGTTCCGTTATTTTAATCGGTTATTTTTCTCATCTGCGAGAAAGGCAGACATAGGATTCGACTCTTGTGATTGAGAGATGCTTAATTTTAATTGTTTCTGCATGTGCAAAATATGTTCAATGAAGTATTGTTGTGCAACCGTGTGTGGAATGGCACAGTTTCTCAACCTTACATAAACTGAAGCTGGAGTTGTACAGTTGACATTCAAGTGGGGTCCTGACTAAGTGTGGAAATTCTTTTTGTTTATAAACTTGGTCCAGTTTAACTGACTGATGTAGTCATCTTACATTTTAAAGAGTGGAAGTGTTCTTCGCAGATGTGGATCATGCGTTTCTCTGTAGCCATTAGGTAATGGAGCGGGATTCGTTGTTTACAATGAAAAAAATAATCATGTGCATTACTCTGTTTGGAATATTCTCCATTAGTGGGGTTTCCAAGTTGTGTGTATTCATAATTATACGCGATGGATGTGTCTGCTATGTCTTGTAGAATTGCTTATTTGTTGTTGTATGTTTGAATATGGCTGCCTCGAGACAGGTTTGTTTTTGAGAGTTTTCACATCCGTGACTCGTCGTTGCATCGTGGGTGAAGCCGAATCCATAGTCATGGTCATACAGGAATCAGAGGTACCAAAGCGAGGCAAGTAGAACACCGGTGCCGAGTTTAAGCAACAAGTGATCGCCTGAAAGCATTTCTAGGATGAAAGGAGGGTCCGTGCTATGCTCGGGTCAGTAAAGGCTGGTGTAGTCCTATGGGATCCAGGAGATTGAACCTGTATCTCATTTATTTTTAAGTTGAAATATGGGATAAGAGAGAGCAGCAGGAATAGGGTGGGAAAAACCAAACTACAAAAGGGGGAACTACTCAGGCTTGAGGAACTTCTTTCAAGACATTCAGTGGGAGAGGGAACTGACAGGAAAACCAGTACAAGAAATGATGGACTATGTGGCAACAAATGCAGGAGGCAGAGGAGTGGTAATAACCTTTCCCCCCCACTCATAATGGGGAAGAACAGAAATAGTTCCTTAGTTACCAAAGGTGTTAGGGAGGCAAAAACTTAGGTGTACAGGGAATGGAAAGATTCAGAAGACAGAGAACTCAGGAAAATAAGAGATTAGCGAATAGCCAGAAAACGAATATGCACAGATAAGATGGGAGGCTCAGCGGGCAATACGGAAAATGACATAGCATCGAAAGTCAAGACTGACCCGAAGCTGTTGTACAGCACATCAGGAGGGAAAACAACAGTCAAGGACCAGGTAATCAGATGAGGAAGGGTGATGGGGAATTCACAAGAAAACGACCGGGAGGTATGTCAGGAGCCTCAACACAAGATTTAAAGAAGATTTACGTGGATACCAGTAAGACTCCAGGAAATCAGAGCAGGGGGGGTGTTCCCCCCTCCACACACAAATTTTTTCAGCAGCAAGTGATGGATGAAGGTACATATAACCAAAGGAGGAAGTGAAGAAGCTGCTATGCGAATTGACCCTCAAAGGCGGTGGGTACTGACAACATCTCTCAATGGTCCATTATAAAGAGGAGCAGAGATATGTGTGTACCATTAACAATATCTTCAACACATTTTCCAATTTTGAAAAACTGCGGCAACTCCCGAGGTATGGAAGATGGCAAAATGTAGTCCCAATTTTATAATGGGAGGACAGTCATGCGGCACTAAAACTACAAAGACCTGTATCACTAAGTGTTAGTATGCATAGGTCATGGAGAAGTCTCAGGAGGGAGTGGTGGAGCACCTGAAAGAAACAAGTGATATAATGGCAACCAGCCATGGTTTCAGGGATGGGAAAATCTGTGCACAATCCTATTAGCAGTTCCTCCCCCCCCCCCCCCAATGCCCCAGGTTGTGACAGAAGTAAGACAAGAGAGGAGGGGTGGATACGACTGCATTTTTTTGGATGCAAGAGGCCTTCGAATAGTTCCTCACAAGAGTTACTGCAAAAGCTAGAGGATCAGGCAAATAACAGGTAAGGCACTGCAATGGATAAGAGAATACCTTACAGGGAGGCAACAATGAGTCATGGTACGTGACGAGGTGTCAACAGTGGGCGGCCTGTGACAAGCGGGGTTCCACAGGGGGTCAGTCATAGGACCTGTGATGTTCTTGGTATATGTGAATGACATAACGGAAGGGATAGAATCAGAAGTGTCCTTGTTTGCGGATGATTGTGAAGTTAATGAGAAGAATCAAAATCAGATGAGGATCAGGGCAGGATACAAAAGGAGCTCGGACAGGCTACAAAGGCCTTGTCCTGCAAAAATGGTCCTTGTGTTTAACCATGCCAATGCAAAGTCATGAAGATTGGGGAAGGGCAAAGAAGACCGAGCCAGACACAAAATAGTTTAGATGGCCAAAGTCTGCAAACCTCACTCAATGGAAAAAAGATCTGGGGGGAGGTATAACACCGAGCATGTCTCATGAGGCAGAACATCAATCATATAAAACTGCTGCAGCATACGGGCCCACATGGCAAACCTACGGATAGCATTTCCGCTACCTCTCAGTAAGGAGTTGTCCCAAGACTCTGTATACCATTTAGTCAGGACCATACTGGAGTATGCAGGCACCAGTTTGGAAATCCCACACCTAGTCAAGCCGTCAAGAAAATAGAGAAAGTGAAGGTTGCAAACAAGACTTAGTCCCAGAGCTACGGGGATTGTCCTACGAAGAAAGGTTGAGGGAATTCGAGCTGACGAACTGGAGGCCAGGAGGGTTTCAGGGGAGACATGATATCGGACAATATAAAAATTACTGAGCGGGAATAGACAAGTGGACAAAGACGGGGATGTTCCAGAGATGGGACACAGACACAAAAGGTCACAATTGGAAGTTGAAGACCTCTGTTGAATCAAAGGATGTTAGGAAGTATTTCTTTGTCCTAGAGTAGTCAAGCCGTGGAATAGCCTAGAAAGTGACAGTAGTTGGAGGAGGGGAGGGAACCATACATAGTTTTTTGTGCGAGGTATGATAAAGCTTCTGGTGCAGGGTGTGAGAGGCTCCTAGTAGCAATCAGTGAAGAGGGAGAGGTGGGGCCAGGAGCTTGAATCGACCCCTGGAAACCAAATAGGTGAGTACACACCACCACACACATCACAGTATAAAATACACCTAATGGGATAGGCCACTTACCTTTATTACCCCACCCTCCCCTCCCCAAACCACCCCCTATTCCCATATTTCCAACTTACCCCATCATACCCAAAGCTTTGGTCATAAACTGGGCCTCACTGTCTCAGTGACATATTATATAGAAATCCGACAGTTATGCAGTGAATTACCGAAAAATTTAAGGACTATTATAGTTCCCAAGGATGCGATCCAAAACGTTGATAAAAACGCCAGGGTACCTACTTACTTCTAGGTGGATATGAGACAGCAACGTGAAAGAGAACATGCCAACGTTTCACCCGCATGCCAGATTTCGATCCTGATCTAAGTTTGTGAGCTGAGGATACTATCAACCCAAAGTGAAAAGCAGTTTTTTCTATTGGGAGTTATAAAGCTCTCATCCGTATCAAAGGGAAAATATGCAATAAGGAAAATAATACTAATTTTTTTTGTATATTAAGTGGCAAAATGGCCGTTCAGATGGCATTTTTCAGTGTCACACAGAAATAAAAAAAAAGGAATGGCATAATGCACTGGCACCAATTCCATGAATCTTGTGCAAATAAGCGTTAATAAAAGCGATGAATTGAAACCTTTGAGCCGACTGCCCCCCCCCCCCCCCCCCCCCCCCCCCAAAAACCCCCAAAAAAAAAAAAAAAAAGAAAATACGAGTATTAATGAAAAATTCACAGTTTTATAAACAAAGGGTAACTGTTATTTATAAAGTGTTTGAAAAAATTATGTCTTCCTGTTAAAATAATCCGAGGCTTTTCTTTCTAGGTTTTCATTTCGGCATTTACATCCTTATATATATATATGTCGTGCCGAATATGTAAAACTGGTCAATTAGCAATAACTCATTTAAAATTAACTCCTTTGTAAAATTTTCTCTTATAATTTAAAGATAATTTTTTAATTATGTTGATGTAAAGATTTATAATTTTGAACCAAAAGCACTTAAAAAAAACTTACCTAACTTATTTATAACAAGAGCAAACTTATTTTAGCCTAACCCAACTAAATATTTTTTTTAGATTTGTTTACAATAATTTAATACTAAACAAACACAGTGACAATACATTTTTTTTGTTAGGTTCAGAATGATTTGCCAAATTTATTGCATATACAAATTTTCACTTTGTCTATATGGCACGATGAGCATTGCTAATTAAATCCAAATCCGCAAGTTTTGATATTCTGCACGGACAATTATAGATATATATATATAAATATATATATATATCATATATTTTAATATATATATATATATATATCTTATTACTTTATATATTATTTATATTATTTATATATTATATTTATATGTCGTGCAAATTAGTGCAGAAACTTGCGATCTTGGCTTAAATAGCAATGCTCATCTTGCCATATAGGACAAGCAAAAATTTGTGTTGCAATAAATTTCGCCATAAATCATCTGAACCTAACGAAAAAAATATATTTCACTGTGTTAGTTTAAGTGCTATTTATTTTAAACAAACTAAAAGTTATTTTGTTGGGTTTCGGCTAAAAAAAATTGTTGTGTTGATCAAGGTTAGGTAAGTTTTTAAGATTCCTTGGGTGCCAAAATTATATTTTTTTACATTAAACATTAATGAAAAAAATTTATCTTTAAACATATAGAGAAAATTTCAGAAAGGACTTAATTTTAATGGAGTTCGTTGCTATTGACTGTTTACATATTCGGCACGACATATATTATATATATATTTAATATATATATATATGTTTATTTATATATAATATAATATACTATATATTATATATATATATATTTATATAATGTCGTGCCGAATATGTAAAAAATGGTCAATTAGCAAGAACTCATTAGAAATTAAGTCCTTTCTGAATTTTCTTCTTATATGTTTTTAAAGCGATATATTTTTTCATTAATGTTTAATGTAAAAATATATAATTTTGCACCTTAAGAATCTAGAAAACTTACCTAACCCTTATCAACACAACAATTTATTTAGCCTAACAAAAATATATTGTAGATTTGTTTTTAATATAATTTAGCAATAAACTAACCACAGTGAATATATTTTTTTCGTTAGGTCAGAATGATTTTGGCGAAATTATTGCATACACAAATTTTTGCCTCTGTCCCTATATGCAAGATGAGCATTGCTTATTTAAGCCAAGATCGCAAGTTTCTGCATATTTGGCAGACATATATATACTATATATTATATATTATATTTATATATATATATATATATAATAATATATATTATATATATATATATATATATATATATATATAGGGGACCAAGTAACCAAAGTTCTCCTAACGATATAATGCTGGGAAGATATTACTATAGCAACACAGACCCAAAACTTATGCCTAGAAAACAGATAACTCGGGGGAAAACTCGATTGTATGCACCAAGTGTTATTCCTATAAGAAAAAGGAGGAGTAGATGTAATATAGAAAGGCGGCGCTCCCTTTAAGGCGACGGAAAAGAATAACTGAGCGGCTAAAAGAGGTTCAATTTATCTGAAATGCGCAGGGAGGACACTGGTCAGAGAAATGCAAAGCATCGAACTTAAGTAAAAGAATCCTTTAGGGTGTCAGGTATCGCGGGAAGTACTAAAGACAGAATGAATCGAAAGAAACCCAAAAGTATTTCTTCTCCATATGCAAAATCAAAATCCGAGAAACATACGTCAAGTATTGGGCACCTTATTTAAATCAAGATGGGTCCTTACACAGATGGACAGCAGGGAAATGTGTGAGCTATCAATGTCCCAATAGACTCAGTTTTTAGAAAGCGCTAACCAGACTGAGAGTCGAAGATCAAATGAATTTTTTTGAGGAGAGCACAAAATTTGATTAACACAAGCCTATCCGATGTTATCCTGACGCCAAAATGACTTCGAACAGGCGATAAATGTCATGCCCATGCACTTGCCCCAGGGCCAGACTCATGGAAATCTGTGTTCATCAAGAACTGCAAGAGACCCTATCACGAGCCTTTTCCATCCTATGGAGAGGGAGCATGGACACGGGGGTTCGTCCCACAGTTACTAAAAACAACAGACATAGCCCACTCACAAAGGGGGCAGTTAAAGGCAAACAGAAAAGAACTACAGACCAATAGCACTAACATCCCCATATCATAAAAATCTTTGAAAGGGTCTAAGAAGCAAGATCACCACGCATCTAGAAACCATCAGTACACAACCCAGGGCTAAACATGGGTTTAGAACAGGTCGCTCCTGTCTGTCTAAACTATTGGACACTTCGAAAAGTCCATAAATGCACTAGATGACAAAAAGGGAAAGCAGATGTAATTATACAGTACTTTGCATAAGATTCGACAAGTGTGCCTTGGGTGTGATAGCGGCACAAATGCGTGCTAAAGGAATAACAGGAAAAAGTCGGTCGATGATCTTTAATTTCATCACTAAAAGAAAAAAGAGAGTAAGTAGTCGTAAAAGAGTAAAGTCCGTGGCAGCTACGGTGAAAGCTATGTTCCAAAGGCTACATTCTCGCTCACATCTTGTTTCCTCTATCTTATATCCGACTTAGAACAAGGATGTCAGCCCACAGCACCGTGTTCTTCCTTTGCAGATGACACCCGAATCTGCATGACTTGTCTTCCATTGCAGACACTGCAAAGCTCCAGGCAGTCATCAACCAAATCTTTCAGTGGGCTGCAGAAACAATTATGAAGTTCAACGAATGAGAAATTTCAATTACTCAGATATGGTAAAACATGAGAAATTAAATCGTATCAGAGTACAAAAAAAAAAAAAATATAAAAAAACAAATTCTGTCCACAAAATAAATTTGAGGCGAAACACAACGTCAAAGACCTGGGAGTGCTCATGTCGGAGGATCTCACCTTCAAGGAACATAACATTGTATAATAGCATTATGTAGAAAATGACAGGATGGATAATGAGAACCCCCCCCATTCAAAACTAGGGAGGACAAGCCCATGTGACACCTCTTCAGGTCACTTGTTCTATTCTCTGGCTGGAATATGCTGCACACTAACAAGCACCTTTAAAAGCAGGTGAAATTGCCGACTAGAAAATGTACAGAGACTTTAAGGCACGCATAACGGAGATAAAACACCTCATTTATTGGGAGCGCTGTGGTTCCTAAACCTGTATTCCTGGAAATCGCAGCGTGGGAGAGATACAGGATTATATCACCTGGAAAAATCTTAGGGGAATGTACCGAACTTGCACACGAAAATCAATCATTACGGGAAAGCAAAAGACTTGGCAGACGATGCACCATCCCCCCATAATGGAAAAGAGGGGTGTCTACTAGCTCGTTTAAGAGACCATTACAATAAAGTGTCAGCCCGAGACTGTTCAATGCCTCCCAGCACACTAAGGGGGATTACCAACAGACCCCTGGCAGTCTTCAAGCTGGCACTGGCACAAGCACCTTAAAGTCAGTTCGGATCAGACGGGCTGTGCTCGTATGTTGGTTTGCGTGCAGGCAGGTTGCAAAAGCCTGGTTGACTATGGGCCTGTGATCCACCAGGAGGCCTGGTCTCAGACGGGCCGCGGGGGCGTAGACCCCCGGAACCTCTTCTCCAGTAAAATCCAGGTAAACCACACACACACTCTGCTCCCTCTCTCAGGGGCCACAGAGAGATGTTATTTTGTCCCACAATCTTTGAGGTATTTTGTTCCTTTCCGTCTCCATCTTCCATCAGAGGATCGACTTCAAAGAAAACAAGGAATGTAGCTACTGCATCTTGCTAGGAACAATGATTGGTTTGGATAAATGAGAACCTCAAAAACGAGGAATGCCAACCCATAGATGATTCTCTTCAAATTGCTTGTTGTTCTAGGCTGGAATCACTGCTGTTACACTTAACTGCCTTAACATTCTGGCTTGGTTACTTCGCTTAGCCATTCGCTAGACATTTCTTTAGGATTCCACAGATCTCCAGGTTCCACAGATTACAAGTCAATGTTGATACTCAGGACTAGAGTTGTTTATGGTCTCTAGTAGCTACTGGACACCTCCACAGTGTGCCAGGCATCTCTTCAGGGGCTTGCTGGTTCCTACCTAAACTTATTTTTTGGTTTAGTCACCAGACACACAGCAAGACTTTTAAAAAAATATCTGAAAGATCTTACAAAAATACATAATTTTCTAAAAACACTATACACATTAATCAAATAACAATAAAAATGCATATCAAATATTATTCACTAAACAAACTAAATAAAATTAAGAGATCTAGCTGAAATAAACACCAATGTACACTTATACACAACTTTTAAGACACAACATTCAAGGGAAGGGGTGGGTGCTACTTGGGTGTGGTGAAGAGGCTCTTGGTATGAGAAATTAGACCTTTGGGTTCCTTCCTCAGACTGATCCTATTTACCCCAGACCTTCCTTTCCTATTCCATCCTCTCCATCACCGCTTTTCCCTTTCCTCCACTCCCAACCCTCCCTTTTCCTTGCCCCTTTTGTAACCTCTGAGGTCCTCCCCTCTGGTATTACTGTTTCGAAGTGAGGAAAGTGTGCTGGGGGTTTCGTCCCTCTCTCTAGTGTTCTGGGGTGTGGTGTATTATTTTGCCGTGGATTCTGCATTAGATGGAGGACACCTACTCCCCTCCGATTCCCAAGAGGTGAGGGGGCGTGTCTGCAGGTGATCGGGTGCTTCTTCAGAGGCTGTTGTCTGTTCTGGGAGGTGGGAAGCCGAAGGAGGTATGATTTGTTGCGGTATTATGATCGCCTCTCTTTTGTCTGCTGGAGTGGCTCGGTAGATGTGAGGGTTGCTATTCAAAGCACTGGTTTATTGGTGCTTAGGGTTAGTGTATGGCACAGGTTCCATGCAGCTTTGCACTTAAGGCGTTCAAAGTCCTCTTTTGATGAAAGGAGGGAACTTTATAGCCCTTTCATGCCTTAGTAACTATTCTCCCACTGTCCCTTCTATTTTTCTTTCCTTTTGTTTTTTTTTTCATTAAAATAATAATAAGAAAGAAGTACCACCTACATTGAGTCTTTGTTCCAAGATAACCCTCCTCCTCCCAGGCCCCTTTTCTTTCGCTTCCTGTTCTGAATGGGTTCATTAAAGGACCATCTCCACACTTTTCCCATACCTCTGTACCCTTTGCTGGTGACGTTTTGTCACCTGCTCCAGGTGCCGAGGCTCCTCCCATTTCTTCTAGTGCCTCTGCCTCTTTCATGCATTTAACTATCTGTCCGGCTTCCGCAAATACGGTGCGATGGTTTTTGGATCACCCACCTACCTCAGGTCAGGCTGCCTGCAGATCTGTACCTAAACATTCCAGAGCATTTGCTGATGATGGTTCTTTGATGTCTGCTCTTTCCACCCAGAAATGACCTATACAACACCCATTTCCTTTATGTACCATGTTTACAAGTGTGCAGTGGACTTAATTCTTTTCCCTACAACAGACCTCACTGACTAATTATCTTTCAGATCATCGTATTGGTAAAGCTCTTTATGACATGTTGGCAAAAATATATCCTTTCACACTCTACAAAGTAGTGTGCACATAGTTACAGTTCAAAATGCAGAACAAGCTCATAACCTTTCCCATGATGCTTCCATAAATAATGTTTCAATCACAGTTCATAAGCATGCTACTCTCAACTTTTGCAGTGGTATGGTACAGTTGTTCAGTGTGATTTTCTGTCTTGCAGCGATATTTCGGAGCAATTTGCCCTTCAGGACCTTCCAATTTACAAAGTGGATTAATAGGTCCTGCCTGCTCGCAGGCGGAGGTGCTTTTCCAGTAACATTGCCTGCTTAACCTTTGATTGCAAAGAACTGCCGCCCTTCGTTTATATTGCGGGCCATCGCCTAGGGGTCATAAAATCGTCCCTACATCCCTGTCAAAATTACTGGCATTTCGGACACCTCCAAGACCACAACTGGACCTTTCTCAGGCTCATATACATCTTAAGAGGAAGAAGTATCATTCCCTCCTTCCATGGCACAACAACAACACCCTTCATGCCAACAGCTGGAGTACAACAAGGCTCTTACCTCAGCCAAATACTCTTCAATATATATGTCAACGACCTCCCCCAGCCTGAACACAATGACACCATCATCATTCAATTTGCAGATGATGTTACCCATGTAGTTTCTTCAATCCCCATCTCTGATGGAAACAAGCACAGGAGAGCAATAGAGAAAATGAACAAAGAACTAAGGAGAACAGCTGGGAGAGAGAAGAAATGGAGAATCACAACCAACCTGGGTTGGCGAAGGTGGTTGGAAGGTACTTCTTAATAGATAGATTTACCCTTCAGGGAGGAAGTAGGTAGTTTATACTGTTAGTACACTAATATTAGGATTATTGAGGCAACTGTAGATAATGTAGACCTAGGGCTGTAATGTAGGTAGTAATAGGCCAATAATGTAGGCTTTCACTAGGTTATGTTAGCCAGTGAGAACTGGCAGCCCAAGTTTGAATACTGGGGCACAGGTTTGAGACCACAGTGCCCTTTCTTCTAAGACTAGACACCATCTGAGCAAGTGCCGTGATCAGCAGGTGGCGCCCCCACATGTCTTCAAATACTTGACCTTGGGAAATCTGGTGGACGTACTGTAGATGTCCTCCTCCGTCAGGCCCATACAGTAAGACAAGATCTCCATTTTTCTTAGGGTCCTGGCCAGTGTCTGGGGAAAAATTGTGAGTCATGCTGTGGGCTTTGTGCAGCCGGCACTTCATGACCAGTACATACCGGCGTCTCTTGTCAGCCTAGAAGCTAGTGCCACTCTCTGCATAGTTAGTCCAGGGGATACGCACCCCCTTGGAAATAGGAATTTCTGAGGTGGAGGCAGGTCACTAATAACGATTGAATATTGCAGGAATTAAGGCTCCCGGTTGCACGTGGTTCTGAGGGGAAGTCCACAGGGACTAAAGTTTAGGGAGGTTGAAGACCGAGATACATTCTCCAACACCAAGTAAGTTAGTCCTTTATATGTGCATGCAGGCGAGATTTCTTGCAACATCAGTCATTTATGAAAATCTGTCCTATAAGCCACTTGCGAGGCTGAGGTACCGACCTCAGGGCTCGGTGTCAACAGAGCTTGCCAGGGTAGACAACTCACATGGAGGTAGTTTTAGTTTAATATGTTTATTATGCACCCCATACCCATCCTGTGGGCGGTAGTCAAAAGATTACAGAGGTACATAATTGGTCCAGGGACTGGACTCCAAAGTTTTGATAGCTGAGCAAGTTACAGAGGTAATGAACTCACAATTTACAAAGGTAATGAACTCACAATTTACAAAGGTAATGAACTCACAATTTACAAAGGTAATGAACTCCAGGTAAGTCTGGTCACAATCATGACAAGTTACAAAGGTATTTACAGATTACAGAGGTACGTAATGGGTCCAGGGACTGGGCCCCCAAAGTTTTGATAGCTGAACTAGGTACAAAGGTAATGAGCTCACAAGTTACAAAGGTAATGAATTCTGTAGAATGGTTACTTACGTTTATACTTTGGCTACAATCATGAACAAATTATAGAGTAATGAGCAATTCACACTTCCACACCCGGTCACAACTGTAATGAGTTATTGGTGCAAATATTGATAGTTGAGTCACACACACCACACACACACACACACACACACACACACACCACACACACACACACACACACACTTTAGTTTAATATCTTTATGCACCCCATACCCATCCTGTGGGCGGTAGTCAAAAGATTACAAAGGTACATAATGGGTCCAGTGACTGGACCCCAAAGTTATGATAGCTGAACTAGTTACAAAGGTAATGAACTCCAGGTAGATCTGGTCACTAATCATGGCAAGTTAACAGAGGTAATGAATCAGCTTCACTCCTATACATGGTTACAGTCATGAACAAATTACAAAGTAATGAACCACTGATACATCCACACCTGGTCACAATTGTAATGAGTTATAAATACAAATATTAAGTGGATCATACACCCACACTAGTGCGCGCGCTTCACATACACACACGAGGGCGCACGCACGGACATTGCACACGAGCGTACAAATATATGCATACACACAAGGATGCACACCCACACACACACACCCACACACACACACACCAACACCCACACACACACACCCTCACACACACCCACACACACACCCTCACACACACCCACACACACACACCCACACACACAACACACCCACACGCACACACACACCCACACACGCACACACACACACACACACGCACACACACACACACACACACCCTCACACACCCGCACACACACCCTCACACACACCCACACACACGCAACACACACACACACACACACACACACACACACACACACACACACACACTAAACTATAGACCTGTGTCATTGACGTGTATAGTATGCAAAATTATGGAGAAGATTATCAGGAGGAGAGTGGTGGAGCACCGGGAAAACGGAACAGGAGTATAAATGCCAACCAGCAGGGATTCACGGAAGGCAAACCCCTGTTCACAAACCTTCTGGAGTTTTACGATAAAATAACAAAGTAGACAAGAGAGAGTGAGGGGTGGGTTGATTGCATCTTCTTGGACTGCAAAAAGGGCCCTTTTGACACAGTTCCTCACAAGAGATTAGTGCAGAAGCTAGAGCATCAGGCTCATATAACGGGGAAGAGCTCTGCAATGGATCAGAGAATACCTGACAGGGAGGCAACAACGATTCATGGTACGTATGATGTATCACAGTGGGCACCTGTGACGAGCGGGGTCCCAAGGGGTCGGTCTAGGACCAGTGGCTATTTTTGGTATATGTGAACGACATGACGGAAGGGTTAAAACTCAGAAGTGTCCCTGTTTGCAGATGATTTTGAAGTTAATGAGGAAAAATTAAATTGATGAGGACCAGGCAGGACTTCAAAGAGACCTGGACAGACTGGACACCTGGTCCAGCAAAGGGCTTCTCGAATTTAATCCTGCCAAATGCAAAGTCATAAAGATAGGGGAAGGGCACAGAAGGACCACAGACAGAGTATAGGCTAGGTGGCCAAAGACTGCAAACCTCACTCAAGGAGAAAGTTTCTTGGGGTGAGTTATAACACCGAGCATGTCTCCGGAAGCACACATCAATCAGAAAAACTGCTGCGCATATGGGCGCCTGGCAACCTGAGAACAGCATTCCGACACCTTAGTAAGGAATCATTCAAGACACTGTAAAACCGTGTATGTCAGGCCCATACTGGAGTATGCAGCACCTGTTTGGAACCCGCACTTGATAAAGCACGTCAAGAAACTAGAGAAAGTACAAAGGTTGCAACAAGGTTAGTTCCAGAGCTAAGGGGAATGTCCTATGAAGAAAGATTAAGGGAAACGGCCTGACGACACTGGAGGACAGGAGGGTCAGGGGGGACATGATAACGACATATAAAATACTGCGTGGAATAGACAAGGTGGACAAGGACAGGATGTTCCAGGGAGGGGGACACAGAAACAAGGGGGCCACAATTGGAATTGAAGACACAAATGAGTCAGAGAGATAGTAGGAAGTATTTCTTCAGTCATAGAGTTGTAAGGCAGTGGAATAGCCTAGAAAATGACGTAGTGGAGGCAGGAACCATACACAGTTTTAAGACGAGGTTTGATAAAGCTCATGGAGCGGGGAGAGAGAGGGGGTCTAGTAGCAACCGGTGAAGAGGCGGGGCCAGGAGCTAGGACTCGACCCCTGCAACCAAAAATGGTGAGTACAAATAGGTGAGTACACCACACACACACACACACACACACACATGCACACATGTGGTAATGCTTTATTTACAGCTAGCAAAGTCAGGGTATTTCTCCAGAATGGTCTGCAATATACCACTGTGGATAAAATACTTAGCCATTTCTTGAACACTTCTGAGTGAGTTGTTTCTAAATTCATTAATTTGATCACACTCCAGTACATAATGACGCAATGTGTGACAATAGTCCATCTGGCAAAGTTTACATTTCGTTTGGTCTACATCTGGTGGTGGTGATTTAACCTGCCAAAGATATTTTGTAACCCAGCCGGAGCCGGGCAGTAGTGACATAAAGAGTCTTACTTATCTTGTTGGATGCACCTTTAGACATGTGGCTCCTCCTGCATGATGGAATGATGATAGATGGACTGACTTGTGTCAATCTCCCTAAGTCTTAAGTAAATAAAGTTCATTTGAAGTTCTTTTCGTATTATTTTTTCTCAAACTGCAAATGACAACCCAAGATTGTAATCTACCCCCTCTTTGAAAGCATACAGCTTACCCAAATTTTAAATCAGTTCTATCATGCATCTGAAGACCAATGTGAGATGGAACCCCAAAAGCATGTGCACTCTGACCCCACTGTCCACAATCTTACCATATCTATGTCTGGCTTCTGACAAAGCATGCCAAATTTATTTAATGAGTTGAGAGCATTTATGGATGACAGAGAATCAGTTACAATTAAAGTGTCAACCTTAGATACATGGGACACATTTGAGTGCAAGGAGTATGGCAAACAGTTCTGTTTGAAGGTAGGGGCCCCAGTTATTGATGCGTGCTCCAATTTCTTTATGAGAGCCATCACCTGTGTGACAACAGCAGCACTACCAGCTGCACCAGGGGACTGGTGAACAGAACCATCGACGTAAATAATTTGTGAAAGATTGTTCTGTGGGGACTAAGTTATCAATACAGCTTAAGGCATCATGTTTGGCTTCAAGACGAAGCTTTGGTTGTGTTTTTAAAAGAGTTTGGGGGGAATGGAGGAATGGTAGTTTGGAATGGGGTAATATCCCATGGAGCAGGGAAAATGTCTCTGTTGTCCAACTTGATTTTAGATCATGTAGCTGGTTCATGCGGAGGTCAGTTCCATTTTTTTTTCGATCCATCTGGAAGGATGTTCACCAGTGCTGAGGAAAGTTTGGAGGGCTTCTGTGCAGGGGTTTGAATGGGCTAGCCTAAGCATATTGACCCCAATAAGGATATTTTTTTCAGTAACACGATCTCTAATGCTTGGAATTTTAAGTTCTTTCCGCATATTTAAAATTTTGGCAGTACGAGGCATCCTAGGATGATCCTCATTGCTTCGTTTTGCATTTTTTTCCAGCCCTCCAAGCTTCCAGTCAGACACGAGTGCAAGTAGTGGCGCTGCATAATCAACCAATGATCTAATATAAGCAAGATACATCATTTCAAAAATTTTAACATTAGCACCATACTGGATGAAAACCTGCCACAACTCTAAGTGCTCTCAGCCTTTCTTTGTATTGGCGACAAAGTCTCGTTACAACAGGTCCAAGTAGTGGAACCTCAAAGCCTAGATACCTGTATCTGCTTACATATTCTAGAAGAGACCCATCATGCAACTGGATTGACAAACTGTGCCTCTCTGCCGAGGAGGAGGGCCTGTTGAGTATCTTGTTTTATCCCCTGAGATTAATTTTAAACCCCCGGTCCTGACACAAGGCTAAAACATGATTAAGAATGTTTTGGGTGTTGGAGAATCCGGTAGTGTGAATCATTATGTCATCAGCAAAACTAACCATATAATGATGGGGCTGGCTAGGCATGGCATTAAGTAAGGCATTAATCAAAATGTTGAAAAGGTGGGACTAAGCACACCTCCCTGTGGGGTTCCCAATTCAAAATCTTTAGTTACACTTCTATGTCCCTGGAACAACACAGACGACTTTCTTTTTGGACAGGGAACCTTTAATCCCCGAGGAGAAGCCATTCTCCAACATCCATTCTGGCAAGTTCACTAATGATTACATGTCTGTTGGCTACATCAAAAGCGGATTTAAGGTCAAGGAACGTAGTGTATGAGCTGTCAGTTTTGCAGAGTGAGGAAAGGTGGTAATGCAATGATGCACATCCTTCCATGCATGAAGCCATGCAAACCGGGGGGGACAAGAATTCCTTAATTCTGTGCATAAGACGATTAAGAATCATCCTTTCAAATGTTTTACACAAGCAGCTAGTAAGGGAAAATTGGGCGAAATGAGTTTTGTTGATTGGGGTTTGGAATGGGAATAATGAGGCTATTGGTCCATGATTTAGGGAGCTCCCCAGTGACATAACTCATGTTATTAATTCAAGTAAAGGATTACCTGGTACTCGAACAGCAATCTGAGTATGTTGTAAGTAATACCATCCTCACCAGGGGACGTGGAGTTGCCCTTAGTTAGTGCTGCATCAAGTTCATAATTAGTGAAAGGAATGTTGCAGTCATCTCCTTGCTGAGCATAAAGCAAACAAATCTTTCCTCCCTTGCATCATATTTGTCCATTAATTCGCCCGTGTGGTACTGGGAAGACTGTCATAGCTAGATGTAGCAAACCCAAGCACTGACTAACTCATTCGCCCTATGCAAGGGATGAGGGTTTCGCGATCTGCCCAGTTTTTATTACCCTTAATTCTATTTATGTCCCTCCATGCCCGGCTAAGTGGGGTGTGAGCATTGAGACCATTGACAAATTGTTCCCAGTCTGTTTGCCGCAGCCCTGTCATACGCTCTCTGGCAGCGCAAGGGCAGTTTGGAAGAGGCTCAGCATTTAAGGGGTACGATGGTTTCTATTAGGCTAGGGCCTAGTCTGCGAGCAGTACGTTTCAATGTTCGAAGTTTAGAATCATTGTAATAGGTATGATTTTTTTTAAGACTTATGATTATTATGGAAGTCATTTGGGTTTAGGGGTAGTAGGAGGTTTCAGAGGCGGCTCTAAGAAGTTTCCGAATACTGCTCACAAGGTCATTGTTAAAAGTCTCGACAGAGGTACACTCATAGGAATTATACCAGTCAGTCACATGTGCAACAAAGTCATCATGTTGATCAGGGGAAACATTAAGACGTTTCCGTTTGAATATCCCACCAGGGAGAATAGTATTACCAATATATAGAGAGGTTAGCCTTGGGAAATGACGAAAGCTATATCTGTTACAATGGAAGACTCACAGCTGGCATTAGTAATGTTGAAGCCAAGACACAGATCAAGGACACCTCCATAGATATGTGTGGGTTCAAGGTCACCTACAATTTGCACATTATCATGACTGTTTAAGAGTGACAACAGTTGATTGCCATTACGATTACCAAACTGAGAGTTTCCAATGCTTTTGTGTCTTGCATTATAATCACCAATAATGAGAGTAGGTTCAGACTGAGCACAAGTTGGGAGCTCCAAGTAATTAAACTTATCAGCAGGAGCGTACAAGTTAAATATGTTGAGAGCAGAGTTTCCCAATATAAATCCTAACACCGTGATACTGTAGCCCCCCTGTTTTCTTATGTCAAGAAGTTGATGGGGAAGTGATTTTTTAATTTATAGAACACAAGAATTAGTAGTTTGAGGTTATATGCAACAAACGATGGCAATTTAGGGGGGTTTGGGGTTTTTCAGGACTCCTGCACTCTTGTAGACACACAATATCAATGGATTCAGTGGTTACTTATGATGCAGGTCAGAAAATCTTTTTCTAAGTGACGCAATAAATTCCCAAATTAAAATGGATAGTTTATACGAGTTTGGTTCCATTATAAAAGTCCAGGGATAGTATTCAATTTCTCAGCAAAATGAAAAAACTTACTAAATAACAAACAGACATAATCAATATCAATATCATCAGTATTATCCTTATCCATGAGTCTCCTAAGTGCACTTCCATTAGTGAGACCTCTTGGGAGTCTTTGTACACAGAGGTCACTGCGCTCTTTGTCTGTGAATGTATGGAAGGTGACACTATCCCTCGCACTCAACTCTCCGCTTTTATTACACTCATCACTATCATCACATGTATCACTTCCCTCATCATTATGACCATGATACATACACCATTATCAACAACCCGGGGCCCTCTCCACACTCGGTATCTATCAATACATTACACTCATAGGTTGACTATCATGATGGCCTTCACTGCCCTTATCATTTTCACTGTGATTGTAAACACCACTATCAGATTCATCGTTTTGGAGGTAGTCGAGACAAATTTTCACAAGTGGTCCTTTGAACCGTGATGTGAAATAGCTAGGTTAAAATTAACATAGCTAGGCCACAGTTAGGAACAGTTTAACAGAGTCAGGTTAAGTTAGCACCCGGGCCCCAGAGTTAACACGGAGGCTAGGCCAAGCTGACTATACACAGTTGTTATTTGCAGTAAATTACAGGCAGGCCAGGTAGGCTAGAGAAGCTTGTGAATTTAATTATTTACAGTGATTACAAGTAAACCGAGTAGGAGACTTATGTTTTAAATTACTTAGTGGATTTGCAAGGTAGCCACATTTTAAGCTAGGCTTGTGCAATTTATTTACAACATTTTATAGTAGCTAGGACAGATTTAACCTAGTTATTATTTACAGTGAGTTCTGAAGCCAGTTTAGGCTATAGCACATTAGTTAGGTTAGGATTTACCTTATCCAATTCATCCATGCTAGACTGAGTAAGCTGGGCAGAGTTAGGCCAAGCTGTTTAACACATTTTTTATTTACTGTTTCACAAGTTGAATTTTTTAAATTTATTTGTGCTAACCAAGTGTTTTTTTAATTTGTATACTGCATTTTTGTGTGAATTTCATTGTCTTTAACTCATTTAATTAATGTGGGATTTGTGATTTGTACCAGAGACTAGCTTAAATCCTGTAAATATTTACTGACGTTGTGCGGGAAATTGCTAGGTTAAGCTTTCATATTGATACACATTTCGACTGGGATTTGAGAGTAACACTGTACATTTTGAGTCAGAGTAGAGTCAATATAAATAAAGGGAATTGTTAAGCTTGTTGAGGAGCCTTGAGACTCGTTCATTCTTGCTTAACACCATGTCATGCTGTAGGGTGGGCTGAGTAAAGTACATTTAGTGTCACACTCCTAATTAAATCTCGACAATGGCAGATGAGAATCCAACAGAGTCTGGTTCAGTGTCAGCAAAATTAAAACGATCAGTGGCTGCATACATAGGACATCTGAACAAAATGCACAACAGGTGCAAGGCTACTAGCCAATGCAGTAGACTGTGATGATTTGCAAGACTGCTTGAAGCATTTGGGGGAAAAATGGGAAGCCTATGAACGAGCATTCTCAGCATATGAGCTAAAGGCTACTGAGGATGGTTGAATCCCAGTATAGTCTTCGGCAAGCCAGGACGAATTCACTAAGGATGATGTAGATTGCCACCCTGAGATGAATACGTACAAAGATCAGTTAAGCACATTAAAGGCTAGTAAGCCAAGTGGGGTGACGAATACCGGGGGTACCCCGAGCGCCACACGCCTGTTAATATGTTGCCAGGTTGCCCCAAATTTAGTTTACCAACGTTTGACAAAACCCTAACAGAGTACATTTCTTTCTGGGATCAGTTTAAAGCCCCGATAGATGACAGGAAACGATTTGGCAGATGCGGTCAAATTGCAGTGTTTGCGATCCACAGCTGGAAGGTAAACCCTAGACTTGGTTTCTGGCACTACCAGATTACTGGGCACTAATTACCAACATGCCAAAGACCAGTTAAGGGACATGTTTGGCAAACTGAAGAGATAAAGGTTGGGCCCTACTTTATCGGTTGTTGGACCTTGAGGCTTGCCGACATGACTGTCAAAGCCTAGAGAGGTTCCGCATTGAAATTATGAGCTTGACAAATAGTTTCAGAGATTTACACGATGAGGATGATTCAGAATGGGTCATTTGTCAGGTGATTCAGAGGAAACTGGCTAGCACTACAGTACACGAGTTGCATTTGAAATATTGGAAAAACCGCTTCACGATACAACAAATTGTTGAAGGGTTGGGGGATCTCGTGTCTCACCTGAGCGTAGGTCAGGGGGAGAAATTGCCCACCAAGGTGAAGTCGATCGACTTCCCCAGACATTCGAGAGATAAAGCTAAACCATCTCCTACTAGGGCCAGCACTTATGCCAAGGACGAGTCCTCCACCAGCAGGGCCAAGGGAGAAGTCACTAAGACGGCCAGTATGAGACAGTGCATGTTTTGTGAAGGAGAACATGCTAGTTCAGGGTGCTCGAGCTTCACCACCTATAACAGAAGGGTTCAGCGACTAAGGGAATTGAGACTCTGTTTCAAGTGTTGTGGGGAACATTTTGCCAGGGACTGTAATGCTCAACTCAATGAGTGTCAGGGCTGCCGGAAAGGTAAGCACCACAGTGTACTGTGTCCTAACGACACCAGATCAGCACGAGCTAAGGAGAGCAAGGACAAGCCTGAAGTAGTGGTGAATGTGGTGAGTGCAGCACCAGGGGTTTGTTCTGGTGAGCAGTTTCAAGGTTCGGTGGCCTTGCTCACCATAATGGTGGTGGTTACGAATGGGAAGAAGTCTGAAATGACCCGCTTGTTCTTCGACACTGGGGCACAAAGATCCTTCATAACAGAGAGTCTAGCAACTAAGGTAAAGTTGAAGACAGGTGGTAAGGTTGACATGAAGGTGGAAGGGTTTGGTGGGCAGGTCCCACGCAGGTCTTATCCAGTTGTCAATGTGGCAGTCAGATTAGCTGGGCATCGCCAGGAAATTTCAGCCTTGATAGTGAAGAGGCTGCCCAATATCATTACCACTAAGGGACTGGCTGCAGCAGTCAAACATCTGAGGGAGTTGGGTGTGAAGCTGGCGGAGCCAGACATCACTACAGACATCAGTAATGTAGGAATCTTGGTAGGCGGAGATTACATAGACGAGTTTGTGTCAATGAGAAAGGTTATGAAGGAGGGTGTTGGCCTGTACAGGACTCCAGTGGGGTACATCGTAGGAGGCAGGATACCGGCTCACTTCCCTGCAACCCCGGGAAAGGAGGGCTCTGGTACTACAGCAACTGAGGCTGTACTGGTGATCCCCTCAAGGAAGGTTCCTTGATGTTGGTGAGGGGCTCTTGATTTAGGGAATTGGAACTGTGCTCCAGTTCCCCAAATTAAGCCTGAATGCCTTCCACATCCCCCCCAGGCGCTGTATAATCCTCCGGGTTTAGCGCTTCCCCTTTGATTATAATAATAATAATAATGTACTGATGATGCGGACTAGTCTGCACAAAGATCTACCAGAGTCACAAGTCGACATAGCCGACAGTGATCCAATCCATAAACTATGGGACCTGGATATAGTAGGGATTAAGGGTGACCAGCCGCTCCCTGAACACGAAGAGACGTATCAAGATTACTTGAACCATGTGCAGTTCAAGGACGAACAGTACTGGGTGTGACTCCCATGGAAACCGGTGCACCAAACGCTGCCCACTAATTTCAAGAAGGCACAGGGTCAGTTGAATTCATTGGTGAACAGCCTGACCAAGAAGGGTCTGGTGGGGAAATACGATGAATTATTAAGGAACAGCTGGCCCTCGGGTTCAGTGAGAAAGTACCCAATGCCAGCCCTGGGGAAAACATCCATTATCTTCCACACATGGCAGTCACCAAGGAAACCATACCCCCGGCCGGGATTGAACCCGCGGTCATAGAGTCTCAAAACTCCAGCAATCGTGTCATTACGATTTCTTGAGTCACCAAGGAGTCAGTAACCACTCCCATCAGAGTGGTCTTCAACTGCAGCTCACAGGCGAGTCCCCAAGAGCCATTGTTGAATGACTGTCTGCTCACAGGGCCCTCCCTGAAGCAGAAATTAGCAGATGTGTTGTTGAGATTCAGGACAGAGCAGTATGCCTATGCAGCAGATATCAGCAAAGCCTTCCTACGGATTGGGTTGCAGCCACAAGATAGGGATTACACGAGATTCTTGTGGTTGGCTAACAGGGAGGTGCCGGAGCAAGGATATGATACCTACAGATTCAGGGCAGTGTTGTTTGGCGCCACTAGTTCACCATTCCTATTGCAGGCCACCATAGACTACCACCCTGTGAACTGTAACAGCCCGCTAAAAGAATTACTGAAGACCCTATTTTACGTAGACAACATGCAAGGTACCACCTCAGATAAGAGGCTGTTGTTGGACATTTACCGAGAGTCTAATCAGGAGATGCTCTCAGGTAACATGCCCTTGAGAGAATGGGCGACAAGCAATCCAACGTTGCGAGGCACGGTGGAACGCGACTATGCTGGCTACTCGGTACCTGAAGTAACATCGGAGTTGGGACTGGAGTGGGAAATCAAGGAAGACAGACTTAGGCTAAAGAGGAAACCTGACGGGGAAGGGAAGCTGACCAGGAGGTCCTTGCTGAGTAAAGTGCAGACTGCCTTCAATCCTTTGGGTTTGTTGACACCCATCACTATTCGAGGGAGGATGCTGAACCTAGGCTGGGACGATCCACTGCCTGAAACAGTCTGCAAGGAGTGGGATCTGGTTAGCAAAGATCTAGCCGAATTGCATGAGTTCACCTTCCCCAGGTCCCTTGGGTGCACCGGGCAAGACTATGACTTGCATGTTTTCTGTGATGCCTCCTCCAGGCCCTATGGGGCAGTAGCGTACTTGGTCAATCTGGCCACCAGCCGTGTGCGGGTGACAACCCTGAAGGATTTCTCGATCCCAAAGCTAGAGCTCATGGCGATGTTGCTGGGAGCAAGACTGGGGAAGTATGTAAAGGAGGTGTTGAGTAACCTGAGGGTGACACACCTATGTATGGACAGACTCAGAGGTGGCCTTACAGTGGGTCCAGAATGACAGGTCCAAGCTCCCCTATGTCAGGAATCGGGTAAAGGAGATACGGGAGCTACAGTCAATGTCGACAATTCTGTATGTACCTACAGATCAAAACCCAGCCGACCTGATAAGCCGAGGGGTGATGCACAAAAAACTGAGTAAAAGCGAGATTTGGTTCAAAGGCCCAGACTGGTTACCAGCAAAGGAGTGCTGGCTGGAGCAGAAATTCGGGGAGACAACCAGCAGCATAGTACACTTTGTGGGGAAACCTGACATGGAATTATTTGACCCCAGACGCTACTCCTCTTGGAGGAAACTTAAAGGAGTCACAGAAATGGTATTTCGATTTGTGAGGAAGTTGCATGACAAGGTAAGCCGAGGTCGACAGTTGTCTCTCATGGGTCACAGAGAATATTGGATATGGCAGTACCACAAAAGGCCTGGGAAGTAGGCCCCAAAGGGGTTAACAGGTGTACATTTGGATTTATATCTACATATCTACAGTTCACTTATCTGTTACAGGCATATTTAGGAAATTTGCTTAGTGTATCTGGCATCTTATTTTCATTAATAAGATATCTTGACATGTCACATAGGTTATTATACTGTCTGTTTCTGTATTCCTCAATAAGTGGACAATTAAGCACAGTGTTCAAGACAGTGACCATATGCCTAACCACAAAATTTGCATTTAGTTTGATCATCATCTGTATGTCTGGCAAACTGCCAGAAGTACTTATAACCCAGCCTAAGCCTGACCACTACAACATCAGTCATCTGTTCCATAGAAAGTTGCTCCATAAACATACTTATCTATTTTTCATTGTTAATCATGTGGATTATAGATCTACTCAGATTTTCTAACTGCATTTCTATAACATTCATTTTCATAAAACTTCTCTCCTAATTGTTCCTAAGCTAGACACAGAATATACCAAAGTTATATTCTGCATTCTCCTTCTGGGTACTCTTCTTAGCTATCATATCAACTTTATAATGAAGGAGTAATCCAGTGTGTGATGCGATCCATAGCAATTGTATATTAATTCCTTTTTTCCCGGACTTTTGAGTATATCTGTCTTCTCCAATGAGCATGTTGTTGGAGTCATTATGAGTCAAAAGCCTTCAATAATGACACAGAATAAGTGATGATGATGGAGTCACTCTCAGTGTCATAAGTTAGCTTCAGCGCCATTAGGATAGCAAACAATTTAGTTTTCAATGAAGATGCCCAGTTGTGTGCATGGCCATGTTGTCAATGGCTTTCTCAAAGTCTATCGGAGTTAGGGTAATGTCGGAAATCTGGCATACATTGATGGAATTTTGAGGCTCATTCATGAACACATGACACAATAACCTATACACACTGTTGTAACACATGACACAATAACCTACACACACTGTTATAACACATGACACAACAACCTACACACACTGTTCTAATACATTACACAATAACCTACACACACTGTTCTAACACATGGCACAATAACCTACGCACACTGTGTCAGATGGAGGTTCGATACGTGGATTGGGTAATAACACTAACGTTGGCTGTTTAGCACGTATAATTATAACGGAATATATGGGAAGCACCAGGCCGCCCTGCCTCTCTGCTCTCTATCTTAAGACTGACTCACGAATTGGGTCGTAGGGGTGAGCGGCATTCAAAACATGCTATGGTTAGCAGCAACATGAATAACAGTCAGTGATTCATGCAGACCGTTGATAGTGAGTCATACTACTGGTAACTGGTTACTGGTAACTGGTACTACTGGGAACTGATACTACTGAGAGCTCGGCGACACTAACGTATGTTGTCCTGACATACAGCTAATACAAACTAGAGATGGCAGGCGTATGGCTTGGGCTGATTCTATACAATGGCAAAGTACACAACAATTGAACATTGTAGCATACATAAGGAGAATATTGGAATGGAAGCTAATGTAATTTACTATAATGAAACTGTAATGCATTACAAGGTATGATATAGCACAAGGGTAGTGAGGGTATTGGGCGGCAAAAGGGGGGAGGGACGATCAGTAGGTTACAAAAAACAGCGGGGCAGGAGATAGTGAGGGGGTAGAGGGTAGCAAGAGATTGAGATAGAAAGGGCTGAATGTATCATCAGAGTTTGTGAAGTAAGTCAGTTGTTGTCAAAAAGTCAATGAGAGAATCCGGATGAAAGGTGGGTCCATCAGCGAGAAGGGAAGGTAAAGAGAGAGCAGCAGAGCGAAGATGACGTTGGAGGTAAATTCTGCATACTCGTTGATAAAGTGGGCAGTTTAACAGAATGTGCCTGACCGATAATGGAACCTGACAATTCTCACAGAGAGGAGCAGGGTGCCTCTCAATGAGATATCCATGAGTAAGACGAGTATGGCCAATGCGAAGACGGGAGAGAGTAGTCTCCCAACCTCTACACTGGTGATAAGAAGACAGCCAGTAACCTATACTCAGTTTAATAGATTGAAGTTTGTTACCAAGCAGAGTAGACCAGTGTTGTTGCCAACTGGTGTGAAGGTGGGTAGCTATTGCAGCAAAATAGTCTGTAAATGGAACACCTCTATATGAAACTGGTAGGTCATGTACTGCTGACCGCACAGCAGTGTCTGCCTGTTCATTGCCCTGTAAGTCAACATGATCAGGGACCCAACAAAAAACAATATCTTTATGCTTGGTAGAGATGCGGCGTAGCCAAAGTTGGATACGGAGAACTAGGGGGTGAGATGTATCAAATTTTCTTATAGCCTGTACAGTACTAAGGGAGTCTGAGACTACCACAAATGATGACACAGGCATAGATGCAATACAGGTAAGTGCTGGAAGAATGACATACAATTCAGCAGTAAAAATACTAGCCGAAGATAGTATATGCCCCCGCATGACGCTGTCCGGAAACACTGCTGCGAATCCAACGCCGTCTGAAGACTTAGAGCCATCTGTGTTCACAGCGATGGCATGAGAATGAGAGTGGAAGTGATCAAGAAAAAGAGAGCGGGAAGCCACAGTAGGCAGTTGGGCTTTTGTGCAAGAGAGTGAGAAAGAACAGACCCGAACAGCTGGAAATTCCCAGGGGTGTAGGGAAAAGTGAGATGCTACATGAACATATAAAGGTGGTAACTGAAGGGAAGACAAGAGTGAAGGTAGGCGAAGAGAAAAGGGATGGAGCAAACAGGGGCAGCAAACAAATAAAGAATGTCTACTAATATTGGTGACCATTCTATAAATGGAAGGATTGCGGAGATCATGAGAGCGTTCATAGTAGCGAAGCCAATGGGCATCACAGCGATCGGATAAGGATGGAACGTTCGCTTCTGCATAGTCTCTCAACAGAGGAAGAGCGAAAAGCACCAAGGCATAAACATAATCTTTGGTGATGAATGGGGTTAAGGCTAGAGAGAGTAGAAGGAGAGGCCGTTGAATAGATCTGGTCACCATAATCGAGTTTTGATAAAATGAGGGCTGAATGTAGGCGAAGCAGAGTTCAACGATCAGCTCCCCAGGAAAGATGAGCAAGGGTTTTAAGAAGGTTCAGCCGGCTGTGACAACTTGCCTTCAGAGAGGTAATGTGAGGTTTCCAGGATAACCTACAGTCAAAGAGAAGGCCTAGAAACCTGAATGTATCACGTTCGGGGATATGGGAGCCATAGAGATACAAAGGATGATCGGAGATGACAGAGCATCTAGTGAAAGTAATTTGGTGAGTTTTGGTACTGAAAAATTTAAACCCATGCGTGGTGGCCCAAGTGGAAACACGGTCGACGACATGCGGGAGAAACTGTAATGAGATGATAGTCAGCGCATGCACAAGCAATAGCGAAGTCATCAACATAGAGTGATGACCAAATATTGGGTGGAAGAACAGAGGCCAAATCATTTATAGCAAGGAGAAAAAGTGTTGTGCTCAGAACACATCCCTGAGGGACACCTTCAGCTTGGACGAAGTCCAGGGAAAGCACATTATTGACTCAAACACGGAAATGTCTGTCAGTTAAAAAGGTCTTAAGGAAGGATGGTAGATTGCCTCGAAGGCCTAAGGAGTGAGCCTGGGCCAAAATATTATACCTCCAAGTTGTGTCATATGCCTTCTCAAGGTCAAAAAATATGGCAATAACTGAGCGATTATTCGCAAAGGCATTATGAACATACATATCCAAACGTAGTAAGGGGTCTATGGTAGAACAGCCCTTACGAAAGCCATATTGACTAGTGGTGAGACTGTTGTGTGTCTAAATACCACATTAAACGTCGATTTACCAGACGTTCCATCACTTTGCAAACTGCACTAGTAAGAGCGATGGGACGATAGTGGGAGGCATCATGACCTGTAGTACCCGGCTTGTGGAAAGGAGAACAATGGCAGATTTACACAGCTGGAGAAGAACTCCTTGTGCCCAAATAAGACTGAAGAGGTGTAAGAGGACTACAAGGGCTGACTGATGTAAATGTTGTAACATACGAATATGAATGTCATCAGGCCCAGCTGCTGATGATCGGCAAGCTGAGAGCGTTGCCTCCAGTTCCTGAAGTGTAAAAGGCACATTATACTGTTCTTCTCTGAGAGAAGAAAAGTCCAAGTGTACTCTCTGGCAGACTTTGAAGAAAGAAACGAGGGGCATAGATGGAGCCCCCGGGAAATACGGACCAGATGAGTGCCAGTTTCAATGGCAAGGTCAAGAGGGTTTGCTACATCAACACCAACAACCCGTAGAACAGGAGCCGGGTCAGGAGAGTATTTACCACTCAATTTCCTCACTTTTTTCCAGACTGCACTCATAGAGGAAGCAGAGGTGATGGTGGAAACATAGTCTTGCCAGCAAGTGCGTTTAGCGTCACAGATGACATGGCGGTCGATCGCACACTTCTGCTTAAAATCAAGAAGTTTCTCATCAGTTTTATTGTACTGGTACCTGCCCCATGCAGCGCGTTTCAAATGTACTGCACGAGCACAAGCAGGAGACCACCAAGGCACGCACTTCTGAGAATGCCTGCCTGAGGTTTGGGGTATAGAATGAGAAGCTGCAGTACAAACTGATGTCGAGATGAGGTGTAGGAGCTCATCAATGGAGGATGAAGAAGGAACCTCACTAAAAGCAGTGAGTTGCGAGTAAAGGTCCCAATTTGCCTGATCAAATTGCCAGTAAGGTCTATGGAAAGGTGGTGAATAGGAAGAAGTAAGAATGATTGGAAAATGATCGCTGTCAGGTAAGTCCAGTAGAACAGACCAGGTGAAGTCTAGTGCAGCGGAGGAAGAGCAGACTGATAGATCAATGCAAGAGAGAGTATGAGTACAAGGATCAAAATGGGTGAGAGTACCCATATTTAAAACATGGAGGGGGTGAGAGGCGAGAAAAGCCTCCAACTGGATGCCATGTGAGTCATAATGAGACCCCCCCAGAGGAAATGGTGGGCATTAAAATCACCAAGTAACAGAAGTGGTGGTGGTAAGGATGAAACTAGAAAGGCAAAATCTGGGATAGAAAATGCTCGAGAAGGAGAAAGATATAAAGAACATATTGTAAACCACTTATTCAAGTGGATACAGGCTGCAGTGTAATGCAGAGAGGTATGGACAAATAGTTGATAGTACGGAATATCATTGCGTAGAAGAAGGGCACTTTCATTAAAGGTCCCATCTGAGAAAGGATCCAAAGAATACAATAAATTATAGCCTGAGATAAGTTGGAAAACAGCTGAGTGTAATTTTGGTTCTTGTAAGCAAGCACCAACAGGGAAAAACCTGGAAAGCAACATCTGAAGCTCACCCCGATTAAACCCTGAGGCCGCGAATATTACACTGTAAATAGGCCATGATTGGCAATGAAGAAAATACCAGGAATCCATAGGGAAGGGCACCTACAGACTAGAGGGGTTAGAAAAGTCAACATTTTGGTGGCATTGGAAGATGTTCAGGCAGCGAAGGAATGGAGCGTTGCGAAGAATGGAGTTGTGGAGCTGGAGGAGAGGGAAGAGAAGGAACAGGAGGTGGATCAGTGTCCATTGAAGGTTTAGTGTCTGCAATATATTCTGAAATGGCTTCAAGTGTTTCTGAATTCAAAAATGTATGGGAGACAATATTGGAGGTAGAAGGAGGAGGGTGAGTAAAGATTGGGACAGTAATGGACTGTATCAAAGTAGAGGGGGACGAAAGATTGTAGGGGACTGGAGAAGAAGTGTGGGAGGGGACAGAAGAGGCAGAAACCTGGGAGGTGACAGAAGAGGGAGAAACTTGGGAGGGGACGGGGGTGGAAGGCATAGTATGAGGAGGAGGGTGAACCTCCCCCACTTGTAATAGAGCCAGAGAGAGGGGAAGAACTAGGGACAGAGACTGGAAAGGTAAAGTGCAGAGGTGGAAGAAGGGAAGAAAGGGGCAAAGATTTGAGCACTGGGGATTTTTTGGACTTCTGAGAAGTAGAGGGGCGATTGGTATAAGGTGTCGTACAGGGCCTTGTCGATACCGGGGCTTGTGAGGAAGGCGCGAAGATGTGAGAACAGACTGAGTTGTAGTGGAACGTCAGAGCCAAGGACAGCAAAAGGATTTAGATGCCGGAGTGGCTATGGGAGGGGTAACAACGGAGGAGGCTGCAGAAGATGGGACCCCAGAAGTGGAGGGACGTTTTGAAACATGAGAATAAGAAACACGGGGTAGTCTCCCTTGGAGGCGGAGATGAGTAACTGCCATAGCATAAGGGAGACCTTCTGCCTCTTTGAGGCATGGATTTCACACTCATTCAAGTAGACCTGGCAACGGCGTGAGTACGAAGGGTGAGCCTCATTACAATTAAGGCAAGATGGAGGTTGACTGCAAGATGTATTAGAATGGTTGTTGGCACCACAGACTGGTCATTCGGCTATAGATGCAATTTTAACTGGGTGACCAAAACGCAGCAATTTCTACACTGTTGAGGTGTAGGGATCACCATACGAACTTGTAAACCCATGTCCCACGACATAAACAGAGGACGGGAGTTCACGGCTGTCGAAAGTTAGTCAAGCCACATTGCTAGGGTAACGTCTCCGCCTGCGGGCAGGAAGGACATAAGTGTCTACTTTGAGGATTGGGAGATCCTGGAGTTCCAGCTGTTCAAGAATGTCATTTCCACATGACTGGAAATTCTGTTGGACTATGGTATGGGGCAGAATGACAATACCACTACAAGAATTGAGAGAAAGATGTTTTTCAATAGTGATAGGAGTGGTATTGATATGCGAAAGGAGAGAAAGACATGAGCTTGGGTAGCATTCTGGACAGTGACGATGCGCGTACCCCTCTTGAGAGCATGAAATGAAATATTCTACCAACATGGTGCAGGAGCGCTTTGCCAATACTATGGTCAGAAAGATAGGCAGAAGAAGTCGGTCTTAAAGTAAAGAATTTAGTCCATTGTGTTGTCCGAAACTGAGCGTGGAGAGGAAGTGCATGACGTGTCGGTCTTTTCCGAGTAGAATGGGAAGGTAACGAAGGAACATCATCAGGAGATTGTCGTTGGCATTTAGGAGTAGGACCGGAGTTGGTCCGTCGTGAAATGGGCTGGTGATTCGTAAATTGCTGTACCGTAGAGCGAAAGGCCGGAAGCATAGTCAAAGGAAAGCGGAGGTCAGACAAATCGAAGGAGTCAGTCGAAGCCCCGGTACCTAAAGTGGGTGAGGAAACAGCACCAGCAAGAGGTACAGGGGGATCAGGAGTGTCCGAAGAGTGTGCTCAAAAAACAAGGCAGGGTCAGAATGGGGTGCGGTATCAAGAAGGGGCCCAAGGGTAGTGGGTTCATGGATTGGGTTCTCCATGGTTAGGTTACTCCTTTGCTTTTTGCTTTTAAGAAAAAAAAAAAGAAAGAAGAAAATAAAAATAAAAAAGAATAAAAAAAAAGGGGGGAGTGGGGAGGAATAGTTCCCAGGAGGAATGAAAGGGCCAGAAATCTCCCTCCGTGCCCAAGAGGACCTCAGCACTGCTAGTAGCACAGATGCAGCATGGAACCCATGCCATACCCTACCCTTCATGCCAGTAAACCAGCAATCCGGGATAGCAACCTCACATCTGCCAAGCTACCTCGGTGGACAAAAGAGAGGGCGGCCGGATATCCGCCACAAAGCATACCTCCTTCGGCCACCACCCCCAAAATCCAAAAGGTGGTTTCCAGAGATACACCCGTCGCCCAAAAGACACCCAAAGCCACTCTCCGGGATACAGGAGAGGGATCGGGACATCCCCAGGTGATCCAGATTCCACGGCAAACTACGCCACTGCCAAGAACCTCAACAGAATGGGATGGACCACGGTACCCTTTCCCCTACCTAGGAACTAGCGTGCCTGTGGGAAAAACCCAAAGGCCAAAAAGAGGAAGGGCAAAAGGGAGGGGTGGGGAGGAGGAGGAGGAAAGGGAAAAGGGGAGGATGGGATAGGGAAGGGGTGATTGGGGGGTAATTAGGTTCGGTCTGAGGAAGGAGACCGACAGGTCTAATTCCTCAGACTAAGAGCCTTTTCACCACAACAAGGAGCCCCCCTTGAAGAGGAAAGATACCTGAAATCTGCAGGTAAGGGTACCTATGGACTAGAGGGGTTAGAAAAGTCCACATGCGGTGGCAAAGGAAAACGTTCAAGCAGCGAAGGAATGGTGCACTGTGAAGAAAGGAGTTGCAGAGATGGAGAAGAGGAAAGAGAAGGTAAAGAGGGTGGATCAGTGTCCATTGATGGTTTGGTCTCTGCAATACATTCAGAGATTGCTTCAAGTGTTTTGGGAGTTCAGGACGTTGTATAAGAGATTTAAAATTGGGAGATGGAAGGAGAAGGAGTTTGAGTAAAGATCGGAACTGTAATGGACTGTACCAAGGTAGGGGGGTGGCAAAAGGGTGGAGGGAACTTGAGAAGTGTGGAGGGGGACAGAAGAGGCAGAAACCTGGGGGGTGGCAGAAAGGAGAAACTTGGGAGGGTACAGGGGAGGGAAGGCACAGTACGAGGAGGAAGATGAACATCCACACTTGTAACAGAGCCAGTGAAAGGGGAAGACCCAGGTACAGAGTCTGGGAAGGTAAAATGTGGAGGTGGATAAAGGGAAGGAGGGGTTAAAGGAGATTTTTTGGACCTCTGAGAAGTAAAGGGATGATTGGGAGGTGTCGTACGAGGTCTTGTCGATACCGGGGTTTGTGAGGGAGAACACGAGGAAGTGAGGACAGACTGAGGTGTTGAAGTAGGGACGTATGAGCCAGGACAGCAAAAGAATTAGATACAGGAGTGACTATGGGACTGGCAACCGCAGAGGAGGCTGCAGAAGATGGGACCCCAGAAGTGGGGGGGCGTTTTTGAAACACGAGAATAAGAAACACGGGGTAGACTCCCTTGGAGGTGGAGATGAGAAACTGCCATAGCATAAGGGAGACCTTCTGCCTCTTTGAGGCAGTGAATTTCCTGCTCATTTAAGTAGACTGGCAATGGTGAGAGTACGAAGGGTGAGCCTCATGACAATTAAGGCAAGAGGGAGTTCGACTGCAAGACGTATTAGAATGGTCATTAGCACCACAGACTGGGCATTCGGCTATAGATCTGCAAATTTTGCTGGGTGGCCAAATAGCCAGCAATTCCTACACTGTTGTGGTGTAGGGATCACCTTCTGAACTTGTAACTGATGTCCTGCTGCATAAACAGAGGATGGGAGTTCATGGCTGTCAAAAGTTAAACGAACCAATTGCAAGGGTATTGTCTTCGCCTGCGGGCAGGAAGAACATAAGTGTCTACCTTGAGAATTGGGAGATCTTGGAGTTCCACCTGTTTGACAATGTCATTGCCACATGTCTGGAAATTCTGTTGGACTATGGTATGGGGCAGAATAACAGTACCACTGCAAGAATTGAGGGAATGGTGTTTTTCGATAGTGATAGGAATAGTATCAATATGTGAAAGAAGAGAAAGATCATGAGCTTGGGTAGAATTCTGGACTGTGATGATGCACGTACCACCCCTTAAGAGCATTGAAAGGAAATATCTCTACCAACGTGGCGTAGGAAAGCGCTTTGCCAATACTATGGTCGAAAAGATAGGCAGCAGAAGAAGTCGGTTTTAAAAGTAAAGAATTTAGCCCATTTGTTGTCCTAAACTGTGTGGGAGAGGGAGTGCATGACCTGTCTGTCTTTTCTGTGTAGAATGAAAGGTAAGGAAGAAACTCATCAGGAGATTGTTTTTGGCTTTAAAAGTGGGATAAGATTTTGGTCGACGTGGGAGGGTGGCGATTTGAAAATTGCCGCACCTTTGAGGGTGAGGCGGGAAAGCATATCAAAGGAGAGAGGAGGTCAGGAGGAGTCAGTCGAAAACCCCCGTACCTGAAGGGGTGACAAAACAGCACCAGCAAGAGGTACAGGGGCCTTGGAGTGTCCAAAAGACGAGACGAGATCAGAATTGGGTTTTGGTTTAAAAATAAGGGGCCCGGGGGAAGCGGGTCTGGATCTGGGACTCATGGTTAGGTTATTCTTTATTTTTTTTTTTAAAAAAAAAAAATAAAAAAAAAATAAAAAACGGGGGACCGGGGAGGGATAGTTCCTAGGAGGAATGAAAGGGCCAGAAATCTCCCTCCGCACCCAAGAGAACCCCAGCACGGCAAGTATGCAGATGCAGCATGGAACCCCTGCAATACCCTACCCTTCATGCCAGTAAACCAGCAATCCGGGATAGCAACCTCACATCTGCCGAGCTACTTGGGGGACAAAAGAGAGGGCGGGGGATATCGCCACAAAGCATACCTCCTTTGGCCACCACCCCTGGAAATCCGAAAGGTGGCTTCAAAAGATACACCCATCACCGAAAGAACACCCAAAGCCACCCTCCGGGATACCGGAGAGGGATCGGGACATCCCCAGACGATCCAGATTCCACGGCAAACTATGCCACTGCCAAGAACCTCAACGAATGGGATGGACCCCAGTACCCTTTCCCCTACCTAGGAAAATAGCCCCCTGTGGGAAAAATCCAAAGGCCAAAAGAGGAAGGGCAAAAGGGGAAGGGTGGGGGGGAGGAGGAAAGGAAAAAAGGGGAGGATGGGATAGGGAAGGGGGGACTGGGGGGTAATTAGGTTTGGTTTGAGGAAGGAGAAACCCAAAGGCTAATTCCTCAGACCAAGAGCCTCTTCACCACGCCAAGGAGCCCCCCTTGAAGAGGGTATCTTTATAGATGCCAACGGTCTTTGAGTTTTCTTGGAAAGTGTTGTAATCTTTTTTAAATTTGAGTATTATCAAAGGGGGATTCCTAAGGTTTTCCCCCTTTTGAGTTTGTGATAGGGGTTTTTTTA
>NC_069463.1:31796738-31814155 GCF_026875155.1 Cherax quadricarinatus
GTAACAGAATGTGGTGGTAAGGATGAAACTAGAAAGGCAAAATCTGGGATAGAAAATGCTCGAGAAGGAGAAAGATATAAAGAACATATTGTAAACCACTTATTCAAGTGGATACAGGCTGCAGTGTAATGCAGAGAGGTATGGACAAATAGTTGATAGTACGGAATATCATTGCGTAGAAGAAGGGCACTTTCATTAAAGGTCCCATCTGAGAAAGGATCCAAAGAATACAATAAATTATAGCCTGAGATAAGTTGGAAAACAGCTGAGTGTAATTTTGGTTCTTGTAAGCAAGCACCAACAGGGAAAAACCTGGAAAGCAACATCTGAAGCTCACCCCGATTACCCCTGAGGCCGCGAATATTACACTGTAAATAGGCCATGATTGGCAATGAAGAAAATACCAGGAATCCATAGGGAAGGGCACCTACAGACTAGAGGGGTTAGAAAAGTCAACATGTGGTGGCATTGGAAGATGTTCAGGCAGCGAAGGAATGGAGCGTTGCGAAGAATGGAGTTGTGGAGCTGGAGGAGAGGGAAGAGAAGGAACAGGAGGTGGATCAGTGTCCATTGAAGGTTTAGTGTCTGCAATATATTCTGAAATGGCTTCAAGTGTTTCTGAATTCAAAGATGTATGGGAGACAATATTGGAGGTAGAAGGAGGAGGGTGAGTAAAGATTGGGACAGTAATGGACTGTATCAAAGTAGAGGGGGATGAAAGATTGTAGGGGACTGGAGAAGAAGTGTGGGAGGGGACAGAAGAGGCAGAAACCTGGGAGGTGACAGAAGAGGGAGAAACTTGGGAGGGGACGGGGGTGGAAGGCATAGTATGAGGAGGAGGGTGAACCTCCACACTTGTAATAGAGCCAGAGAGAGGGGAAGAACTAGGCACAGAGACTGGAAAGGTAAAGTGCAGAGGTGGAAGAAGGGAAGAAAGGGGCAAAGATTTGAGCACTGGGGATTTTTTGGACTTCTGAGAAGTAGAGGGGCGATTGGTATAAGGTGTCGTACAGGGCCTTGTCGATACCGGGGCTTGTGAGGAAGGACGCGAAGATGTGAGAACAGACTGAGTTGTAGTTGGAACGTCAGAGCCAAGGACAGCAAAAGGATTAGATGCCGGAGTGGCTATGGGAGGGGTAACAACGGAGGAGGCTGCAGAAGATGGGACCCCAGAAGTGGAGGGACGTTTTGAAACATGAGAATAAGAAACACGGGGTAGTCTCCCTTGGAGGCGGAGATGAGTAACTGCCATAGCATAAGGGAGACCTTCTGCCTCTTTGAGGCTATGGATTTCACACTCATTCAAGTAGACCTGGCAACGGCGTGAGTACGAAGGGTGAGCCTCATTACAATTAAGGCAAGATGGAGGTTGACTGCAAGATGTATTAGAATGGTTGTTGGCACCACAGACTGGTCATTCGGCTATAGATGCAATATTTAACTGGGTGACCAAAACGCAAGCAATTTCTACACTGTTGAGGTGTAGGGATCACCATACGAACTTGTAACCGATGTCCCACGACATAAACAGAGGACGGGAGTTCACGGCTGTCGAAAGTTAGTCAAGCCACATTGCTAGGGTAACGTCTCCGCCTGCGGGCAGGAAGGACATAAGTGTCTACTTTGAGGATTGGGAGATCCTGGAGTTCCAGCTGTTCAAGAATGTCATTTCCACATGACTGGAAATTCTGTTGGACTATGGTATGGGGCAGAATGACAATACCACTACAAGAATTGAGAGAAAGATGTTTTTCAATAGTGATAGGAGTGGTATTGATATGCGAAAGGAGAGAAAGACCATGAGCTTGGGTAGCATTCTGGACAGTGACGATGCGCGTACCGCTCTTGAGAGCATGAAATGAAATATTTCTACCAACATGGTGCAGGAGCGCTTTGCCAATACTATGGTCAGAAAGATAGGCAGAAGAAGTCGGTCTTAAAGTAAAGAATTTAGTCCATTGTGTTGTCCGAAACTGAGCGTGGAGAGGAAGTGCATGACGTGTCGGTCTTTTCCGAGTAGAATGGGAAGGTAACGAAGGAACATCATCAGGAGATTGTCGTTGGCATTTAGGAGTAGGACCGGAGTTGGTCCGTCGTGAAATGGGCTGGTGATTCGTAAATTGCTGTACCGTAGAGCGAAAGGCCGGAAGCATAGTCAAAGGAAAGCGGAGGTCAGACAAATCGAAGGAGTCAGTCGAAGCCCCGGTACCTAAAGTGGGTGAGGAAACAGCACCAGCAAGAGGTACAGGGGCATCAGGAGTGTCCGAAGAGTGTTCAAAAAACAAGGCAGGGTCAGAATGGGGTGCGGTATCAAGAAGGGGCCCAAGGGTAGTGGGTTCATGGATTGGGTTCTCCATGGTTAGGTTACTCCTTTGCTTTTTGCTTTTAAGAAAAAAAAAAAAAAAAAGAAAAAAAAAAAAAAAAAAAAATAAAAAAAAGGGGGGAGTGGGGAGGAATAGTTCCCAGGGGGAAATGAAAGGGCCAAAAATCCCCCCTCCGTCCCCAAAGAGGACCTCAGACTGCTAGTGCACAGATGCAGCAGGGAACCATCCTCCCCTACCCTTAAATGCCAGTAACCAGCAATCCAGGATAGCAACCTCACATCTGCCAAAGCTCCCTGGGTGGACAAAAGAGAGGGCGCCGGAACCGCCCAAAGATCCCTCCTTCGGCCCCCCCCCCAAAAAATCCAAAAGGGGGTTTCCCAGAGTTTACCCCGTCCCCCCAAAAGCCCACCCAAAGCCACTCTCCGGGATCAGGAGGGATCGGGACATCCCAGGTGACCCAGTTTCCCACGGCAAATACGCACTCCCAAAGAACCTCAACAGAATGGGATGGCCCACGGTCCCCTTTCCCTCCCTAGGAACTAGCGTGCCTGTGGGAAAAACCCCCCAAAGGCAAAAAGGGAAGGGGGAAAAAGGGAGGGGTGGGGAGGGGGGGGAAAGGGAAAAAAGGGGAGGGTGGGATAGGGAGGGGTGTTGGGGGGGGTTTAATTGGTTTTTGGTTGGGAAGGAGACCGAAGGTTAATTTCCCCAGATAAGGCCTTTTCCCCAAAAAGGAGCCCCCCTTGAAAAGGAAAGATACTGAAATTGCAGGGGGGGTACTATGGAAAGGGGTTAGAAAAATCCACATGCGGTGGCAAAAGGAAAAAAATTTTAAGCAGGAAGGAAAGGTGCACGTGAAGAAAGGAGTTGCAGGATGGAGAAAAGGAAAAAGAAGGTAAAAAGGTGGATCAGTGTCCATGATGGTTTTTGGGTTTGCAATACATTCGAGTTTCTTTTAAGTGTTTTGGAGTTCAGAGAGTTGTATAAGAGAAAAATTGGAGTGGAAGGAGAAGGAGTTTGAGTAAAAATCGGAACTGTAAAGGACGTACCCAAAGGGAGGGGATGGCAAAAGGGTGGGGGAACTTGAGAAATGTGGGGGGGGCAGAAGAGGCGAAACCTGGGAGGTGGCAGAAGAGGAAAACTTGGGAGGGGTACAGGGGAGGAAGGCACGTACGAGGAGGGAAAATGAAATCCCCTTGTAACAGAGCCCGTGAAAGGGGAAAACCCGGTAAGAGTCTGGGAAGGTAAAAAAGGGAGGTGGAAAAAAGGGAAGGAGGGGTTTTTAAAGGAGATTTTTGGACCTCTGAGAAGTAAAGGGATGATTTGGGGGGGTCGTAGAGGTCTTGTCGATACCCGGGGTTTGTGAGGGGAACCGAGGAAGTGGGACAGATGAGGTGTTGAAGTAGGGACCTAGAGCCAGGACAGCAAAAAAAATTAGATACAGGAGGACTATGGGGCTGGCAACCCGAGGAGGCTGCAGAAGATGGGACCCCAGAAGTGGGGGGGCGTTTTTGAAACACGAGAATAAGAAACACGGGGTAGACTCCCTTGGAGGTGGAGATGAGAAACTGCCATAGCATAAGGGAGACCTTCTGCCTCTTTGAGGCAGTGAATTTCCTGCTCATTTAAGTAGACCTGGCAATGGTGAGAGTACGAAGGGTGAGCCTCATGACAATTAAGGCAAGAGGGAGTTCGACTGCAAGACGTATTAGAATGGTCATTAGCACCACAGACTGGGCATTCGGCTATAGATCTGCAACATTTTGCTGGGTGGCCAAATAGCCAGCAATTCCTACACTGTTGTGGTGTAGGGATCACCTTCTGAACTTGTAACTGATGTCCTGCTGCATAAACAGAGGATGGGAGTTCATGGCTGTCAAAAGTTAAACGAACCACATTGCAAGGGTATTGTCTTCGCCTGCGGGCAGGAAGAACATAAGTGTCTACCTTGAGAATTGGGAGATCTTGGAGTTCCACCTGTTTGACAATGTCATTGCCACATGTCTGGAAATTCTGTTGGACTATGGTATGGGGCAGAATAACAGTACCACTGCAAGAATTGAGGGAATGGTGTTTTTCGATAGTGATAGGAATAGTATCAATATGTGAAAGAAGAGAAAGATCATGAGCTTGGGTAGAATTCTGGACTGTGATGATGCACGTACCACTCTTAAGAGCATGAAAGGAAATATCTCTACCAACGTGGCGTAGGAGCGCTTTGCCAATACTATGGTCGAAAAGATAGGCAGCAGAAGAAGTCGGTCTTAAAGTAAAGAATTTAGTCCTTTGTGTTGCCCTAACTGTGTGGGGGAGGGATGCATAAACCGTCTGTTTTTCTGGTAAAATGAGAAGGTAAGGAAGTAATCAAAGGAGTTGTTGTTGGCATTAAAAGTGGGAAAAAGAGTTGGTCGAGTGGGAAAGGGTGGCGATTTGAAAATTGCCGCCCCGTTGGGGTGAGGCTGGAAGCATAGTCAAAGGAGAGAGGAGGTCGGAGGGTCAGTCGAAACCCCAGTACTGAAATGGGTGCAAAAAAAAGACCAGCAAGAGGTACGGGGGGGTTTTGGTGTAAAAACGGAGGATAGAATTGGGTATGGTAACAAAAAGGGGGCCGGGGGGGAGGGGGGGGTCTGGATTGGGACTCCATGGTTAGGTTATTTCTTTATTTTTTTTAAGAAAAAAAAATAAAAAAAATAAAAAAACGGGGGACCGGGGAGGGATAGTTCCTAGGAGGAATGAAAGGGCCAGAAATCTCCCTCCGCACCCAAGAGAACCTCAGCACGGCAAGTAGTGCAGATGCAGCATGGAACCCATGCAATACCCTACCCTTCATGCCAGTAAACCAGCAATCCGGGATAGCAACCTCACATCTGCCGAGCTACTTGGTGGACAAAAGAGAGGGCGGCGGGATATCTGCCACAAAGCATACCTCCTTTGGCCACCACCCCTGGAATCCGAAAGGTGGCTTCAAGAGATACACCCATCACCCGAAAGACACCCAAAGCCACCCTCCGGGATACCGGAGAGGGATCGGGACATCCCCAGACGATCCAGATTCCACGGCAAACTATGCCACTGCCAAGAACCTCAACAGAATGGGATGGACCCCAGTACCCTTTCCCCTACCTAGGAACTAGCACACCTGTGGGAAAAATCCCAAAGGCCAAAAAGAGGAAGGGCAAAAGGGAAGGGTGGGGAGGAGGAGGAGGAAAGGAAAAAGGGGAGGATGGGATAGGGAAGGGGGGACTGGGGGGTAATTAGGTTTGGTTTGAGGAAGGAGACCAAGAGGTCTAATTCCTCAGACCAAGAGCCTCTTCACCACGCCAAGGAGCCCCCCTTGAAGAGGCGTATCTTTGATAGCATGCCAACGGTCTTAGAGATTTTCTTGGAAACGTGTTGTATATCTTTTTGAAATTTGAGTATTATCAAGGTGGATTCCTAAGGATTTTCCCTCTGTGAGCTTTGTGATAGGTGATTCGTTTATCATTATGTTAAGAGGGACATCAGAGGTTCTGTTTCCAAACTGTAAGAAATAGGTTTTGTCAATATTGAGAGTAAGATTATTAATCATTATCCAGGTAGATATTTTCTGTAATTCGGTATTTACAAATTGATTGGAACAATATGACAGGAAATCTTGAGTATAGTGACTTTCTTGATACAGTTCAGGATTGCTTTTTAGAACAGGCTATGACAGAACCAACTAGAGGAAACAATCTGCTTGACTTGGTTCTTGCCAACATAGATTCACTAATTATTAATCTTGAGGTTAATGATGAGCTTGGGGAAAGTGATCACAAATCACTTAGTTTCAATATATCATGGAATTACCAAGATAACTGCAATCAAATCTCTGTCCCAGATTTTCATTTGGCCGACTTCATGGGACTGAAAAATTACCTGGGTGGGCTAAATTGGGATGTCCTGACTATGGGTGAGGTAAGTGATCTTGGTTGCCAATATGGCTTTTTCAGAGCAAAGTTCAAGCTGCCCAGACAACTTTTGTTCCGAGTAGGGAAATAATCCCAAATGGATGAACAATAGATTAAACCATCTCATTTGTCAAAAGAGAGGCATATATAGGTGTATCAAAAGAGGGGATGGGCAGTTAAGAAATCAATATATTCAATTAAAGAGAGAAATAAAGAAAGGAATAAGAAAAGCAAAAGGGGATTATGAGGCTAAGGTCACAAGGGATTCAAAGACTAACACAAAAGGGTTCTTTCAGGTATACAGAAATAAGATTAGGGACAAGGTTGGCCACTTAAGAGTAACTTTTGGTCAGATCACTGACAGTGATAAGGATATGTGTGAAATTCTCAATACCTACTTCCTCTCAGTTTTCACAAAGGAAAATACTAGCGATATTCCTGAAATAATAGATTATGTAGAACAGGATAATAAACTATGTACGATTGCAGTAACTAGTGACATGGTCCTCAGAAAAATAGAGAAACTAAAACCTAACAAATCCCCAGGCCATGATGAACTGTTTGCAAAGGTGTTAAAGGAAAGTAAAGAGGAACTTAGCATACCTTTAGCTAATCTTTTTAACATATCACTACAAACTGGAATAGTGCCTGATAAGTGGAAAATGGCAAATGTAATACCTATTTCCAAGGCAGGTGACAGGTCCTTGGCTTCAAACTATAGACCAATAAGCCTTACCTCCACAGTGGGAAAAATTATGGAATCAATAATTGCCGAAGCAATTCGTAGCCATCTTGATAGGCACAGATTGATTAATGAATCTCAACATGGTTTCACAAAGGGGCGTTCCTGTCTTATGAATTTACTAACTTTTTTCACGAAGGTGGTTGAGGAGGTAGATCATGGTAATGAATATGATATTGTGTATATGGACTTCAGTAAGGCTTTCGATAGAGTTCCACACCAGAGGCTATAGAGGAAACTTAAGGCACACTGAATAGGAGGAGAAATTATTTCCTGGGTAGAGGCATGGCTGACAAATAGGCAGCAGAGAGTTTGCATAACTGGGGAGAAATCAGAATGGGGGCACGTCACAAGTGGTGTTCCTCAGGGGTCAGTGTTGGGCCCATTATTGTTCAGAATTTACATAAACGACATAGATGAGGAATAAATAGGGACATAAGCAAATTTTATAAACTAAAAGAGGAGGCAGTTAGGGAGGATAGATGGGCTAATGAGAGTATAGGCAATGGGGTCAAAGAGGTATGGGATAGGTTTAAAAATGTAGTGTTAGAGTGTTCAGCAGAAGTTTGTGGTTACAGGAAAGTGGGTGCGGGAGGGAACAGGAGCGATTGGTGGAATGATGATGTAAAGAGAGTAGTAAGGGAGAGAAAGTTAGCAAATGAGAAGTTTTTACAAAGTGGAAGTGATGCAAGGAGGGAAGAGTATGTGGAGACAAAGAAAGAGGTTAAGAGAGTGATGAAGCAATGTAAAAAGAGAGCAAATGAGAGAGTGGGTGAGATGTTATCAACAAATTTTGTTGAAAATAAGAAAAAGTTTTGGAGTGAGATTACCAAGTTAAGGAAGCCTAGAGAACAAATGGATTTGTCAGTTAAAAACAGGATGGAGAGTTAGAGGTATTGGGAAGATGGAAGGAATATTTTGAGGAATTGTTAAATGTTGATGAAGATAGGGAAGCTGTGATTTCGTGTATAGGGCAAGGAGGAATAACATCTTGTAGGAGTGAGGAAGAGCCAGTTGTGAGTGTGGGGAAAGTTCGTGAGGCAGTAGGTAAAATGAAAGAGGGTAAGGCAGCTGGGATTGATGGGATAAAGATTATTTTTATATTATTAACACACTGGCCGATTCCCACCAAGGCAGGGTGGCCCAAAAAAGGAAAACTTTCACCATCATTCACTCCATCACTGTCTTGCCAGAAGGGTGCTTTACACTACAGTTTTTAAACTGCAACATTAACACCCCTCCTTCAGAGTGCAGGCACTGTACTTCCCATCTCCAGGACTCAAGTCTGGCCTGCTGGTTTCCCTGAATCCCTTCATAAATGTTACTTTGCTCACACTACAACAGTGTCATGTAGGGGGTATTGGAACGTAAGCATAATCGGGGAATATGGGAGTAAAGGAGTATGTATAGGCAGGGGACAGGCCGGCGAGGTGGTAGGAGAGATGAGGTATGCAGAGGTAGGAAATGTGAGGTCACTGGTGACTACAACTTCCCTCTCATTCTCTCCCCACCACTCCACACTACTCACCCTCTCATACTTTAAAAAACTAAAAAAAAGGAAATAAGAAAAATAATGGGGACAGTGAATATTATATTCTACTCAAACACGTTTTTATTAAAGCCCTTGTCAATAATTATTTGGGAAGGAGAACATATTGTGGTTTAGAAAAATTTGGGAGGTAAAATAAGCAGTGAGGGGGGAAAAAAAATTAGCTTGGTGAAACAGAATGAAAACTTACAATATGTTTGAGGACAGTTCTCACAGGAACTAAGCCAAGGTCCCAAGACCTAACAGCATGATACTGCCCCAAGCAGTACTATGCCCAGTCCCTCCAAAAAGTCTCCCCCAGAGATTCGCCCCTTTCTCCCGAGCCTGCCCCCAGCAGAGTCTCTCGAAGTCTTGCTCAGGAGCTCTGCCCCCGCAGCAGCTCTGTCGAATTTCTGCCGGAGCTCGCCCCCCCGGCAGCAGCCCCGCTCGAATCTCCGACATGTTTTCCTTGGGCTTTTATGGGGTCCAAGCACCCTCCACAACCGTGTACGACTGACGCCTAGGTCTGGCCCGTCAAGAAAAAAAGACCCGACGGGGGGCTGGCTAAGACGTTTGCCAAGGCAAGGTGGACCATAAATTTGGTTTTAAATTGGGTTCCCAGAGACCTACAAGCCAGCTAAAACTACATCACATCCCCCTTTCTCCCCCTTTTTAAAATCTGAAAAACTAGGACTTTTGTCCGAAGTTATTAGATATTTTAATGGGGAAACCCTTAAATCTATTAAAAACAAAGAAAAAAATTTACAAATTAAAAAATTATTAAAACAAATATATTTCCTCAACCTTCTAAATTACACAAGGCGCTAGTCAGTAACCTGACGTTGCCCGGCAAAATAGTTGCTCTCGGGTGCAAAGCCTCCTTCCCCCTTTCATTTCCCCTTAAAAACTAAATATGGGGGCTCCAGTCCCTTTCCTACTTCTATGAAATCATAGCCAATGCTAGTCCCCCTCGGTTATCCATTGGGCCAAACCTCTTGGCTTCTATGGCGTGGAAAACTCCCCAAACAGGTTGCCTTTCAAGTAACTGCAAACGGGCCCACTTACGCCCCCAAGGTGCATTTGGGCCATTCACATGCACATACAACATCTGAAAATCGAGACAGGGAGGCATCGCGCTAGACCCCCCATATCCTATCCCCACTACTGGATTACTGGCCTCAAAAAAACAGGCGGCCATAATCCTGGCCGTATTCAAGGTCACCTTATTTCACACAGGTAACACTCCCCATTTGGAAGTCGAAGTAGGCTGGGACATCTCACATTTTAATTTGTCTCTCTGGCGGGCAGGAACCCCCGCTCCCGGTCTTTCAGGTCGACCAGAAGGCAGGAACACCTCCCTTTCCTCCCCTTTAAAGCAGGCTGGGGCCCAGCGCTGGAGTCCATCTCCGTGGTCCGTCCTTCCACATTTGAGGATGGCAACCCTTCATGTGATTCTCCTGTTGTCCTGGCACACCAGCCAGAATCCCCCACACCATTGCAGATTCGCTACAGCGTTTGCCAAGGCAAAGGGGTGTGACCATATAATTGGTTAATTAGGTCTCCCCAGAGACCTACAAGCCCCCGTGAATACATCAAACAGCATGTCAAGTATTAAAAACATAAGTCTCCCTTAAATCCAATCAAAACCGCCTGCATGCCGCTGGAAAATCCAAGCCCCCCGCACCCAAAACCCCTTTATCCCCCCCCCAACCCTTTCCCAGGCCCACCCCCCCCCCGCCTTCCTTCCCCTACAGACTAAACACTCTTGAAGTCATTCTGTTTGCTCAAATTCTCTCTACCCGTCCGACCCCCTCAACCCTTTTCCCCAGCCCCCTGGACAACGTTTTGGTAACCCCCACCTCCTCCTAACTTCCCAAAAACGAATTTTTCTGCTTATTTCATACCCCCATTGCCTAAAAAATGAAACCCCTTCCCCTTTGCCTTCTCCTCATGCAACATTCATCCTCTGCTTCACCCATGTAAGAGCGTTGGGAAAATATCTCTCATACATTCCCCTTTTGCCCCCAGGACAAAGTTTTGTCTCCACAGGGTCCTAAATGCACCCCTCACCTTTTCCCCGTTTTAAATTTTATGATTCACCTATCTTTCATAGACCTTCCGTGACATGTCACTCCCAATATCTGAATACATTCAACCCCCTCCATACTCTCTCCCTCCAATCTGAATCCCAAACTTTCACACCCAATCATTTTGTTTTCTATAACCTTACTCTTTCCTGTTTCACTTTTAATTTTTTCTTTTGCAACCCCCATCAAATTCATCACCAACCCCTGAAATTCTCTTTAGAATTCCCAAGAGCCCAGTGTCTCAGCAAAGGCAACTGTGACAACTCCCACTTTATGTGTGTTTCTTTTTCTTTTAATCCACACCCCTTGCCCAAGCCCTCGCACTTCCCCATTATAATATATTAAACAACCACGGGGACATCCACATCCTTGTCTAAGGCTTTTTTTGGAAAAAATCTCCCTTTAACCCAATACTCTACTTGGCCCCACATCCTCTAAAAACTCTTAAAAGCTTTCAGTAAAACCCACCTTCTACACCATTTTCACCCGCACATTGCCAATTGCCCCCCTATCCACCCCGTCAAACCCTTTTTCCAACCCCTAAATGCCACAAAAAACTCTTTTGCCCTTTTCTAAATTGAGTTCACTTTATGATTACGTAAACATGGGGCCACAACCCCCCATGGAAACTTCCCAGGGTGCTTAACGTATGTTTCCCTAGTACCCCCTGTAGACATGTGAGAAAATTAACCACTTGGTCGCCCGGAAGTGGTCCCCGACCCCCACAATCTTTCATATCTATCCCAGACAGATGGATTGGTAGCACCACAAGTCGGTGTCTATTTATTGTGGACTGTATAGATTTATTGTTTAGCTGAATGAAAGGGGGGGGGGGGTAGGAACACCCGGTAACCTTTAAGGAAACATTGGTAATAATCTCACCCTTACCCGTGTTTTTGGTGGCCTTGTGTGCGGTCACTCATAAACCCATCTAATTACAACATACCCAACTGGCCAGCCAAAGGTTCTATAACTAGAAGGGTTACTTAAGTGGGTGTTTGATACCCCTTATTTTTTCCATTCCCCATCTCATTTTCGATGTCCGCTACACCGCACGGTTCTCATTCCGAGGCGAGGACGCTGGTTTGTCCGCTTTAGACGTCGTGACTAAGGAGCTTCACTTTCTGTCTCGCTAACAACGGGTCTAACGTGTTCCCGGACAAAACGATTATTTCACTTCAAAATTTCTTTAACTTAGGTTATTTCATTAAATTACTTAAAATTCACGACGATTTAATGATCTAATTTTTATACACATTAGAGATCACTCCATTAGATCTGAAAAAGATGAGTGTGATTAAAAAAGGGGTAATTTTTCCCCGGGACACAGCCCGGCGAGCTTTTACCCCCACGGTCCCCCCGTTTTCACACCCTTTCCACTTATTATCGTGGTCCGTAAATCACGTTCCCTCACTCTCCCCGGGAAACGTTACGACATTCCTATTATGAAATGGGGCCCTTTTTTTAACCCTTGGGCCCGCCGTGAATGCCAATTTGTGGTTCCTCCCTTTTCCTTTTCCTCTCCACCTTCAAAAAAAACCCCCACTGCCCCGCACATCCGTGCTGCGCACAGGGACCTTGGTTCTACTTTTTTTCAAAAAAAATTTTGATATATCGGCACATAAAACACCTATTAGGCGCTATGTTTCGGAAAAAAAAAATTTTCCACACTGCGGCCGGGCGGAGTCGTTTTAGCGACTTTTAAATTGCGTCTTCCCTCCGGAGACGTTTCCCACCCCTCTCTAGATTGCGCCGCTGTTTCTAGGGGCTTGTAAGTTTCTTCTTCCTTCCCCGGTCAGGGCTTCAATTCACTGTGTCCTTTCCCTGGGTTTTCCATCTGCATGGTTTTGAACCCATTTTATTCAAAGGGAATTAATTTTTTAAAATGGTCGCAAATTTTCCCTGACCCGACACAAACTTTGGCGTTTGACAACACCTTGTGCTTTTGGGTTAAGGTAATCCCTTCCCCAGGGGCCACAATGTTCGATGTTGTTCAGTAAAAAATTAACAAATGCACCTGGTTAAATGTTTGTCGGTTTATGCTCTGGCGCACCATAAAGTGTTAAATGTGTAGAAGATTTTTTTACCCCCACACATCAGCCCCAATGAATAATTACCTTATTTAACATCTTGAATTGTCATCAACACGCACGTTATTGTAATCTCACCCTTCCCCTCGGGATTACTTATAGATGGGTGCAGCTTCAAACCCTTTGTCCACATTTTAGGTGAGGGAAAAGTCGTATCTCCGCGTCAGGAGTGTCGTCATGTTTGACAGGGGCTTTGTTCACTGTTTCTCTGCCCCCACCCATCCCCGGAACTCCCCAAAATCAATTCTTTCCTGTTTTGAAATTACGAAGACATCTTTTCACTGTACCTATCTTCTTCGTACAGTCCCCCCTCCCAAGGGGCTTGGGGTAATAAATTTCGAACACCCTCGCTGGGTAAGCAAAGACTGTCTATCACTCTTTTTTAAATTTTAAAGTGTTGAGCACCCGCTACAAATTGGTGGCATTATCTGAGATCATCAATTTGGACAGGATCGTCTGTGCAAATTTCCCGGGAAAAAGTTTGTTAAAAATTTTTGCGAAAGTCCTGGCCCTTTAGTAAACGCCCTAGTAGTGTACAAGTAAATGACATACAACCCCTTCAAGGGGACACCGTTGAGTCCCGTCAAAATGATTGGCCCACTATAGCCCCATCCGGTCACATCAAATGGTTTTCCCAACGCACGGTTTCCCTTGGGCAATGGTGGGGCCGGGTAATGTGGTTCTGGACCCACCCGGCGAATATTACACACGATTTGTCCCCCCCTTTACATTTTGCCGTCCTTGTGGAACCCAAAAGGTTTTCCCCGATACAGTTTAAGGACCTGTCCCCCCAACCGTGCATCCCGTTTTTATGGGAATTAAAAGACAATTCAGGTTGTCAGGTGATGAGTTTTGGGCAGCAAGTAGGGTGTTTAGCATTTCCCCAATTAGTTTTTGAAACCTCCCTCTGCACCTAATTACATCTCCTCAAATACACCCCCGCTTTTTATTATTGGCCTTTCACTTTTTTTTCGCCCATCTAAATTTAATTATCTGTGGTTTCTTCTTGTACCCCTGTAGCCAGTATTTGGGGGGATGGGGAAAATATGTGGTATTCATTTTATTATAAATTTAAAACAACCCGGTCACCAATCAGCTTGGAAAGGGAAGAATACTGTCATATCAAGGTAAGGAGGGATACTGCCCGGAGCGGTGCTCACCGTAATTTTCGCAGGAGCAATTGTCCCTTTTGCCCCGGCCAGTTAATTTTGTCCCCGCCAACTTGGCCCTTTAAACCACGACAAAGCACTCACAAATTTTTTATAAGTCAAGCCTGAGACAAGAATCACTGGGTTCTGCACCCGGAATGTGATTAAAGATTTAAAATATGCTGACCCAAAAGTTATGTTTCTCCGCATTTTATTGTTTTCGCGACTTGTTTTGTACTTTCACAATCTTTGTTACCATTAGAATCCTTTTTAAAGGAACCCCGTTTAGACCCAAATTAGGGGTCGCTGATATTTTTTTCTCGCAATTTATTTTTTAATAATTTGGTAAATTTTTCACCTACTAAAATGGCCGTTAAATTTTTTTAAATGAGGTAAAGGTGCGTGATTTGATTGGAGCCACCTTGCCTTAGAATAAAAAGAGAAATGGCATTTACATTGAAGGGGAAACGATGCTCCATATGCTAAATTTGAAACATCGCAAAAATGTGGAGTACATTTTTTTCCACTTTATGGCCACGTTAGGGGGAATTCAACATTTTGGGAATTTTACATATTCCCCCTTGTTCTTCCCCCTTTCAACAAATTTTCCCCAGGTTTGGGTTTCATCCCAAGCACACTTAAGTTTCCCTGCTTCTTGTATCAACAAATTTTTTTTTTTTATGGTAAGTGGGGCACTAAGCCCCAGTGGATCGAAGCATTTTGAAACTTCTGCAAAACAAAACTCTTTGGTTTAAATTTTTGGGCTGCGTAGTCATTAGACTTTAACGATAACAAGTCTCCTCTGGTCCAAGTCAGTCCCCCCACATACTATATTTGGGCAATTTAATCCAGGGTTGTTTTATTTTATTTGAACTCTTAAAATGGACGAATTTTTTTTTTTTCTGTTCCATTCCCTAGGGGGATTTTGACTTTCATTTTTCATTTGCCCCGCGTATATGTCATTTTTTCCTCTTCAGTAGGTCACCCCCAGGAAATTGTCCACATAAAATTGTTTACCCCTTACTCCCCTCAGTGGCCCCCCGTACCTTAAGGTGGCATTTATCGTTGCTGGAGTAGGAAAGGACTGGGGTAGCACCAAAAATACAATCCTGAAGCGAAAAGTCTTTGGGGACTAGGGGTCATAGGGTTCCGGGCCATAGAAAACCCAGTGCATCCCGGTCAGCTTCCCGCGTGAAATTTAAAAAGTATGTCTCCCCGTTTTTCCGTCAACGAGGACCCCTATCAAACAGTCATTAAAACTAGGTACTTTTATTACTCCTGGCATACAAATTTAAACAATCCCCGAGGGTGGTCTTAGAATCCTTCTTACTGTGGGGTGGCAAATAGTGACATAAATCTGGGTTTTGCTCGGGAGGTCCTCCTCATGAATTTATTATTTAACTGCTCATTAATTTTAAACATCGTAAGCAGTCAACAGTTTTGGTGTCTTGCTCAAATTTGTGGAGTGGCCTTTAATTGTCCATACGCCCTCCGGTAATTATTGGTAGGTCTGGATGGTTCAGCTTCCACGGAAGTCTCCCCAGTATTGCCGATTCAAATTTACTCCTTTGGTATTGTTCCCGAGTAAAAGGAAACATCTGGATTTCTTCATTTATTGTCCCTATGTGTCCAATTCCCTAAATTTTTACACAGGTTCAATTCTCTCTATTGAAATGTATTTATATGGGGGTGATCTTTATGAGTAGAAAACCGAAATGTATTTATGGGTTCCCCGCTTCATTATCGTCGAGGAGCTGCCTAATCCGTGACCTTGCGGGTCCTTAGAAGGGGGACTCCAATTTCTTTGTATACCCTTTACAAAGGGGGATAATGGTCATACCTATCAAAATATTATTGGGGCCCCCCGAATCATTATTTTCCCGAAGGCGCCAAAATTTCCTTTCCGAAAGCCCTTTTTTTAGCGTTTCCCAAACCCATTGTAGATTTTTTTGGGGGCCCATCCACAAAAACGGCATTAATCGTTTTCTTCATTGCCAGCCGGCGTTTCATAAAAAGTGTCGTATGAGGGCCCCCTTTTGAGAGAAAAAACCCGATGCTTGGTATAGGGGATTCCCCATTTTTACCCTTATCCCCTTAAGCAGTTACGTTTTATGAAGGTACGTTGTGATCCCCCGATTAGTAATGCTGTTACAGTTTTGGATTTACGCGTTTAATCATTAATCACCAATCCAACACGGCCAAAATACCCCAGCTAGGCCATCATTACGAGTTTTGCTGCAATCTTTACGTGGGCTTGTTTTGTCCCGGGTTATTACACTTCAGTACTATGTTTCCATCTTACGATTGATCTGCCCTTTCCATAGCTATGTGGGGTTTCCCCGTTACATGATAACAATAGTGCAAGTTAGCACGGCATCCCTTACATTTGTTTTTTAGACACCTGTAAAACTAGCAAGCCTTCCAAACTTTCCATTTAACTCCCCCTGAATTATAGGATTTGTTCTTAGGAAAGGTCCGTTGAGAAGATCAATCTTTTTCTTTGCCGACCTCTTATAACTGGGCTACCCTTTTTGTGGTCTTTCCCCTTTGCTTTGGGGGTGGAGAAACCCCTATAAATGGCACTGTCACTTGTTCTGCCCTTTCGTTACCCGTGTGTAGGTGGTTGGTTTTTTGATATTGGATAAGGTTTCCCCTTTTTGGAATTGGAGGGGCATGGGGTCTGTTGATGTGGTTTCCTGAGGTAAAGGGTGGCTGGTCTGCAGTTGGACAAATTTGCTCTTGCGTCCCCCTCTTATTTCTTCCAACCTGAATTAACCCCTTTTGTATTGTTTGATAAAAACTTATGGGTTTGTGGTTCAATTTATTCTGAATGGCCCTCAACAACCCCCCTGCTCCCCCCAGATCAAATTTTTTTTATCAAAGGGTTTGAGTGCTTTCTGTTTGATCCCAAAATTTCTGTAAGCTGTTTGGGTTTTGATCTGGAGCTTAAATTAGCAAATTAGTACTAGGTCCAGCCTACTTTGCTAAAATTACCGTAAGTGACCCCCCAACAAGTCAATGCCTCACTATAGGGGTCATCTACATTTGGGAATGCTTGTATGAGAAAGCCATCTCCCCCTTTCTTTCCCCTTTAAATAGATTTTTCTGTCTCATAAAAAACGTAGATAACGGGATATCTTGCTATCCCACTTACACTTTGTACATTCACAGACCGCACTGATATATTATATACATACATCTGGTTTTTTTCCTTTTTCTAAATGTCTTGTTCTTTTTTTTTTTCTTTATTGTCCTTGGGGAGTGGAAAAAAATCTTTCCCCGTAAGCCTGCGTGTCGTATGAGGGATAAAAAAGCCGGGAGCAATGGGTAGTAAACCCTTTCCTGTATACAAAATTTCTAAAAAAAAAGAAGAAGAAAAACTTTATAAAACTGGGTTGTTAAAAAGTGGGGAGTAAAATGCGGTGAAAGAAAAAGATGATTGTGTGTTATGAATGAAAAAAAAGTTGGATGTCCCGGCCCTAAGCGAAACAAAGTTAAGGGGGTAGGGGGGTTCAGTGGGGGAAATAAAGGGGTTAAATCTGGGGTATTGAGAGGTTAAACAAAGGAAGGGG
>NC_069463.1:31814655-31879670 GCF_026875155.1 Cherax quadricarinatus
TCCGCACTACACCACGATTTTTAAGCATCCCAGTTTTAAAAGTTTTTCTTCTTCTTTTTTAGTAAATGTATACAGGAGAAGGGGTTACTAGCCCATTGCCCCCGGGCATTTTTAGTCGCCTCATATGACACGCATGGCTTACGAGGAAAGATTCTTTTCCCACTTCCCATGGACAATAGAAGAAATAAAAAGAACAAGAGCTATTTAGAAAAGGAGAAAAAACCTAGATGTATGTATATATATATATGCATATGCGTGTCTGTGAAGTGTGACCAAAGTGTAAGTAGGAGTAGCAAGATATCCCTGTTATCTAGCGTGTTTATGAGACTGAAAAAGAAACCAGCAATCCTACCATCATGCAAAACAGTTACAGGTTTTTGTTTCACAGTCATCTGGCAGGACGGTAGTACTTCCCTGGGTGGTTGCTGTCTACCAACCTACTACACGCTGATGCAATCTGATATTCAATCTTTCACCACCTAATCTTTTTGTTATCCTCATAACCTTACTCTTTCCTGCATTCACTTTCAATTTTCTTCTTTTGCATACCGTACCAAATTCATCCACCAACCTCTGCAACTTCTCTTCAAAATCTCCCAAGAGCACAGTGTCATCAGCAAACAGCAACTGTGACAACTCCCACTTTATGTGTGATTCTTTATCTTTTAACTCCACACCTCTTGCCAAGACCCTCGCATTTACTTCTCTTACAACCCCATCTATAAATATATTGAACAACCACAGTGACATCACACATCCTTGTCTAAGGCCTTCTTTTACTGGGAAATAATCTCCCTCTTTCCTACATACTCTAACTTGAGCCTCACTATCCTCGTGAAAACTCTTCACTGCTTTCAGTAACCTACCTTCTATACCATACATCTGCAATATCTGCCACATTGCCCTCCGATCCACCCTGTCATACACCTTTTCCAAATCCATAAATGTCACAAAAACCTCTTTAGCCTTATCTAAATACTGTTCACTTACATGTTTCCCTGTAAACACCTGGTCCATGCACCCCCTACCTTTCCTAAAGCCTCCTTGTTCATCTGCTATCCTATTCTCAGTCTTACTCTTAATTCTTTCAATAATAACTCTACCATACACTTTACCAGGTATTCTCAACAGACTTATACCCCTATAATTTTTGCACTCTCTTTCCCCTTTGCCTTTATACAAAGGAACTATACATGCTCACTACCAATCCCTACATACCTTACCCTCGTCCATACATTTATTAAATAATAGCACCAACCACTCCAAAACTATATCCCCACCTGCAAATGAGAAAGTGGGTGAGATGTTATCAACAAATTTTGTTGAAAATAAGAAAAAGTTTTGCAGTGAGATTAACAAGTTAAGGAAGCCTAGAGAACAAATGGATTTGTCAGTTAAAAATAGGAGAGGAGAGTTATTAAATGGAGAGTTAGAGGTACAGCAGGGCCCCACTTATACGGCAGGTTAGGTTCCAGGCTACCGCCGTAAAGCGGAAACCGCCGTAAAGTGGAACACTCTTTTTTTTCCACTTATAAATGCATACAAACACTAGATAACAAGTTTACACTAACATATATTAAGTTAGCAATAGAACCAGGCATCAAAAAACAATAAAAAAGTACAATACACACACATAGTGCCCTCATTACTTACCTTAAAATATTTATAGTCTTAATCTAGGGTGAGACAAGTAGCATTTATTGTAAGAAATCAAGTGTGGTATGTATGGTAATCAGCCAGGCTACCTTACTAGGCCACCCCACCCACACATACTATTCTATGATATTTAAGCATCCCAGAGCGATAAAATGTATATACAGTTCACTCATTACTTACCTTAAAATATTTGTAGTCTTAATGTAGGGTCAGGAGTAAGTAAATGAGATAAAACGAATAAATGAGAGAGAGAAAGAATGAGTACATGAGAGGGGACAGGCGCAGAGTTAAGTAAACAAGCCAGGCGAATGTAAGTTTTGTAAACAAACGAAGTGTACACGTCTGGTTTGTGTACAAGTTACATTGTGTACAGGTTGTCTCTACATTGATACGGTAGAATTAATAAAGAAGAACACTCCCATTCTCATGTAACATCATTTTGAGAAGAAATGAAGCTCTGAGTGAAGGCAATGGAAATAAGTCACACTGACTTTTTTGGGTTATCCTACGTTCTCTACACATATGTTGTTATGTATGATAATCTATGTAACTGTATTTGTGTATACCTGAATAAACTTACTTACATACATACGAAAGGAATAATTTTCTACAGTTACCCCCAGTAACACATTTTCTCTTATGTTAGATTAGAGAAAATGTTATTCTTGCCGTCACTTGTACAAGTTATCTGGCTCCCACATCTTATATTTATGTTTATTTATTCTATTGTGGGGTGTATTTATCATCTTTTTATGTTATGTATCGTGTTTATTATATAATTTTGAAAAAAAATATCATGGATGGATTAATGAAAATGTGTATATTAACGTAATATACGACATTTAATGAGACTCGGTGAGTATTGTTATTATTATTATTATCATTTCTAATATGGCGTCACTTGTGCAAGTCGTCTGCTACCACATCTCACATTTATGTTTATTTATTCTACTGTGGGGGTATTTATCTTATTTATATGTTATGCATCGTGTTTATTATATAATTTTGAAAAAAATATCATAGATGGATTAATGAAAATGTGTATATTAACGTAATATACGACATTTAAATGACTCGATGATTATTATTATCATTACTAATATGATGTCTGGAGACATAAGACACTTACCGATTTTAATGTGTACCTGCATGCCAGCACAGTATGTAAGTTTATTTAGGTACAGGTATACATAAGTATAATTATCAGAGTATATATAAAATATGAAATAACTTTTAAAAGCATTTGAAATTTTGGAGTTTCCAGACAAAATGGAGAGACTTAGTGCTTACTGAGCTCACGGAGAATGTAAACAAACAGGGTGGGGCACGGTGACTGTATTAGAAAGTCAGGTGGGGGGAGCCGTATAGCGAGTTTTGGTCATAATTTGAAATGACCGTATTAGCGGAACGCCGTGAAGTGAAATGCCGTAAAGCGGGGCCCTCCTGTATTGGGAACATGGAAGGAATATTTTGAGAAATTGTTAAATGTTGATGAAGAGAGGGAAGCTGTGATTTCGTGTATAGGGCAAGGAGGAATAACTTCTTGTAGGAGTGAGGAGGAGCCAGTTGTGAGTGTGGAGGAAGTTCGTGAGGCAGTAGGTAAAATGAAAGGGGGTAAGGCAGCCGGGATATATGGGATAAAGATAGAAATGTTAAAAGCAGGTGGGGATATAGTTTTGGAGTGGTTGGTGCAATTATTTAATAAATGTATGGATACTACAACCCAGGATTCCAAATGGCCTATTACCCCGGGTGTAATGGGTGCAAAATAAACACAGTAGAAAAAGTTTAGACTTATATTATCCTTCACCAATTTAGAACAGCAATATGTACACTATGTACAGTGATAAGTATAGTGCACTCCACGGTAAGCAAAGCAGAAATAGAAGCCACAAGATAGCAGACCGTACTTCAACCAGCTCTAGAATGGGAATGACAAGGGCAGACAGGAGAGCGGTACCCACATAACCTCTGCGATTGCCAAAACCATCTTCTTATTGGCTAGAACCTGGTCACTAGTTGAACGACGGGGCCCCATCATCAACTCTTAGCAACCTGGTTCGCTGGTTGGGGAGATAGCTTGTAATGAGGGTGTGTACATGCGCCGAATAAAGGTTACGTACTCTTTGCATGCCACACCCCCACCCCGAGAAGGCTCAGGATTAGGCTGCCACCTCCCAGTGGTAACCGTGCCGCCATGTCACAAAATAATGGGACCGCCTTTCCTCTCCACCATCCAACTCTTAGATAGAGCTCAGCTTTTCTCGTGACCAAAAGCCAAACCCTAAACTTAGAGTGAGACAGCAGTCAGACAGGCTAGCATAGGTCCAAGATACATGCGGACGGTAGCCCGCATCCCCTCACTAAAAAAAAAACCCACACCAGGGGATAAAAAAAAAAGAGCATGAAAAGGGGTTACCACAAATAACATCCTAACCTAAATAAAATATTATACTCTAGATAAAGAGTCTGCCAACATATTTTCTTTGTTGGCAATATATTTAATTGAAATGTTATATGGTTGCAGCCTTAGCGTCCAGTGCATAAGCCTTGTGTTGTTGTTCTTCATGGCTTGGAGATATACTAGAGGATTGTGATCACTGTAGACTGTGACCACCTGCAATGTCTGGCCCACATAAACATCGAAATTCTCCAAAGCCAGTATCAGCGCGAGGGCTTCTTTTTCAATGGTAGAGTAAGCCTTCTGATGTGGCTGGAACTTGGCTGAAAAGTATGCTACAGGCTGCAACTCCTTGTTCCCGATTTGTAATAGTACTGCCCCAACCCCCGACTCACAAGCATCAACCTGTAATGAAAAAGGTTTGGAGAAGTCTGGAGACAAGAGAATGGGTGCAGTACACAATAATCTTTTTGCTTTATTAAAAGCAGTGTTACAGTCTGAGGTCCAATTAAAGGGAACTTGTAACTGGTAAGAGAGGTAAGAGGGCTACAATATCTGAGAAATTCTTACAGAATCTTCTGTAAAATCCTATCATGCCTAGGAAACGTTGAAGAGATTTCCTATCATGAGGAACTGGATAATCTTTAATAGAAATAACTTTAGCAAGTTTAGGTGCAACTTTACCACTACCTACTTCATGGCCTAGAAAAGTGACAGTGGCCTGGCCAAAGGAAGATTTAGATAAATTAACTGTTAAATGGGAACTCTTAAAGGTCTCAAACAGAGCCTTAAGTCTAAGTAGGTGTTGATCCCAAGTATCAGACACCACAGCAATATCATCTAGGTACGCTGCCGTGCCTTCAAGTCCTTTAATAGCCTGATGGATAAGTTTCTGGAATGAAGAGGGGGAATTTTTCATTCCGAAGGGGGTAACTGTGTATTGATAATGACCTCCTGGAATTATGAAGGCAGAGATTTCCTTCGCCTTATCTGTCAAAGGTACCTGATAGTAGCCTTTAAGGAGATCTAATTTGGACACAAAAGTAGCCTTACCCACAAAGTCAATTACGTCATCCAGACGAGGAAGAGGGTAAGCATCTGTAATTGTGACCTCGTTCACTTTACGGTAGTCTGTACACATACGAAACCCTCCATCAGCCTTCTTCACAAGGATGCACGGTGAAGCCCATGGACTAGATGACTCCTCCACTAAACCATGCTTTAACAAAAATTCTACTTCCTGCTGAAGCAGCCTTTGCTTTTCAGGATTAGCTCTGTAGGGGGAGAGTTTAATTGGTTTAGAGTTTCCCACATCTACATCATGGTAACCTAACGTACATTTTTTCGGCACATCCGAAAAATATTAGGATATGACTGTAGAAGCTCAGTTAAATTTGTTGCTTGCGTTTCAGATAATCCCTCCATTAAAGGGCTAGGATCCTTGAGGAGGACAGAATTTGAAAGTTTAATATAATTCAGAGATAGAGCGCAAAGAGTCAGAGTCGTCCTCAGAGGTAGAGGACAGAATCATTTACTGGGACTTTATCTGGTGTATGGAAGTATTTTAATTGATTAATGGGTAAGTTTTAGTTTTTGAGGTCTTATCAATGGGAGCTACCACATAATTTACATCAGATAATCTACTTACAATCTGCATAGGTCCCGTAAATCTAGCTTTCAAGGTGTGGCAGGTATAGGTTCCTGCACAACACCTTGTCTCCTGGATGGAAGGAGCGGAATTGTGCACTTCTGTCATACCTCTGTTTCATCTTGCTTGAGCTGTCTTTAGGTTTAGCCTTCGCTAACTGACGTGCCACCTGCAACCTTGAAGACGGATTGTAGAGTGTTGAGCTAACGCTTCTCCACATCATCCTTCTTTGAGCACCCGAAGAGGACCTCGTACATTGTGCCCAAAGATCAGCTCAAAAGGACTATACCCTGTAGACTCTTGCACCGTTTCTCGTACTGAGAACAGCATTAAAGGTAGTGATTCATCCCAGTCTGTAGGAAAGTGCATGCAAAAACTTCTCATCATTGTTTTTAATGTCTGGTGGAATCTTTCCAAGGCGCCTTGGGACTGAGGATGATAGGCAGTGGATAAGTTGTGGATTATCCCTAACCTAGTTAATACTTCCCTAAATGCTTTGGCAGTAAAGTTAGTACCTTGATCACTTTGAATAGTTTTAGGAATGCCAAAACAAGAAATGAATTTTGTTAAAGCTTTGAGAATAGCTTTAGTATTAATACTACACATGGGAATTGCTTCAGGGTATCTGGTTACTTTATCCATAATCGTAAATAAATACTGATTTCCAGACTTTGACCTAGGTAGTGGACCTACACAATCTATAATTAAATCTGCAAAAGGTTCTCCATCAGCAGGTATAGGTTGGAGAGGTGCAGGTTTAATGGAATGTCCAGGTTTCCCAACTTGCTGACATTCTCGGCAACACCTAATACGATTCTTCACATCTTTCTTTAATTTTGGCCAATAAAATTCTTTTGTGATTCTATACAAGGTTTTTGTAATTCCTAAGTGACCTCCTAATGACCTATTATGAGCTATATTTAATATTTGAGGTCTATACTTTGTTGGAACCACTAACCTGTCATACAATTGCCGGCCCTCTATCTCCTTACAGTCTCAGTGCAGATCAAATAATCGTTTTTAACTTCATACTTGACCGGATGACCCAAAGAGGATTTACCCATGGCTGCCTCAAAAGCGAATTTTAAAGAAGGGTCCTTTCGTTGTTCCTCCCGTAAGGACAGTCCCTCGCGCATGGAAACAGAGACATCTGGCAATCCTGCAACCTGGAATAGGAAGGCTTGATCGGGGTCTGTTCACTGATTTACGAGGCTCCGGCCGGTGTGCCTCATAAAACAACGTGGCTATTCCGAGATCGAGTCGTCCAAGGATAGGTCAACATTCACTCCAGACAACCCTTGGGATGTTGCCCGAGTTATGGCCAACACCGGAGAAGAAATTAATCATCATAGGTTCAGGACACGAACTAACAGTAGTAATGTTATTACCAGTAATAACATTGCATCTTTCATGGGGAATCCTTTTGAGATACCTACAGTCAAGTACCCAGTGTATATTTGCACTGTACATAAATTTTATGCAAAGGAACAGAATATATAGCTCCTCCAAATGCTTCCAATAAAACAGAGGAATTCAAAGAAGTATTCTCTGAAAGGGGTAATATTCCCTCTCTTACAAGTGAGCAATATGCTCCAGTATCTCTAAAGGTCTTTACTTTAGTTGTTTCTGAGTTTTCCTGAAGGAAAATAAGACTTTTGCAATAATAAGGGGCCATACCTTTTTCTACTTCTCTAGGGGACATGTTACTAGGGATATTAGAGATTTTCCCAATGGGTTGGGGTTTATGGGGGCAGTTGGGACTGATGTGACCTACTTTATTACACCTGAAGCAGACGACAGGCTTGCCCTTTACTCCCTGTTGACGTTGCAAATGGTGTCGTTCTGGCTGGTGTCTCTCTGGATACTGTTGTCGAGATGCACCATGAGTAGTTTGCCTCTCCGCAGGTTGAGAAGCGTGGCTCACCAGGTGACTTGGTTGGCTGACGTAGACGTTCTCCCTCCGGCTGGCACTTCATTCTCCAAGGTTGACGATCTCTGCTCATGCCAGGCTGTTGAAAAGAGAGACGGGACCGCTCGGACAAGGAGCGGTTAGTTTCGAAGGTATCAGCCAACCTGGCTGCCTCCAATGCAGTGGTTAAGTCACGATCCTGCAGAAAGACTCGAACCTCTGGTCCCACAGACTCCAGCAGGTTATCAATCAGAATAAGCTGCACCAGCTCCTCAAAGGTAGAGACACCACTTGCTTTATACCAGCTGGTAAAAGCTTTGGTTTGCTGTCTCACAAAGTCGACTAGGGATTGACCAAGCTGTCGTCTGCCCAATTTAAACTCTTGCGGTATTTGGCTGGGATACACGTATATGCTCCCAACACTGTGGTCTTCACTACTTGATAATCAGAAAATTCAACGTCATTTAATACTGACGTGAATTCTTGTGCCTTACCCAATAATGCTGTATGAACCAACGATGCCCAATGCTGTTCCGGCCACCTCAAGGCTCGAGCCTGATTTTCGAAGCTTTCGAAAAATTGCTCTGGTTCGGCCTCATTGAAGCGGGGAACAAACTGTACTGCTTTCTGTAAGCTAAAATTATTTACAGAATGCGAAAACTGCCTCCTTTCTCTTTCCCTATCAAATTCTTCCCTTGCGAATGCTCTCTGTTCCCTAGTTTGCTCAAGATTGATTTTTGCCAGCTCAAGTGCCAACGACGCTGATTCACCTTGAGACAACCCAGCTGCACTATACTGACCATTTTGCTCCGTAGGAGTATCATCTTCCTCCTGAGAGAACATAGGAGTTTTTGCCCTAGCTCCCGTAGAGGGAGGAGTCTGATGTGCCATCTCTTCTTCTATAAGTTTGTCAGCAATCAGTGAATGCAGTTGCGCAGCTGTGAGAGTGCGTTTGTATGTAACGCCAATGGAACGAGCAATTTGCCAACAATGCTGTAGGGACAATTTAGGTAGGTTATGCAAAGTATATGCCGACACCAGACGTCTGACTCGTCTAGGTGGCATAAGTTATTTGCTATGCACAGTACGATTGCAGAATACCCCAACGTAACACGTTAATTTTCAGAACACGCTTAGCTATGCACAGTACGTTTGCAGAATACGCATACAAGCAAAGCCGACTGCAAAATTCTCCACACCGAACAGGCTAGTAACAACTGACACGCAAAATTTGAAAAGCAATGCCAGACAGCTACACTGTTCTAGAAGATTGACCGTAGCGAAGCGAGCACACCGAACAAGCTAGTAGTGAGCTGTTGAACGATCACACAATAGCAAGGCTGATCATAAAGCAACTGACACGCAAAATTTGTAAAGCAATGCCAGACAGCAAGCTGCACAATGTTCCTGCTATGAGCTTCACCTTAAACTCAACCGTTTCTCTAAGTCCAGCTCCCAGACAGGCCCCCATATTACAACCCAGGATTCCAAATGGTCTGTTACCCCGGGTGTAATGGGTGCAAAATAAACACAGTAGAAAAAGTTTAGACTTATATTATCCTTCACCAATTTAGAACAGCAATATGTACACTATGTACAGTGATAAGTATAGTGCACTCCACGGTAAGCAAAGCAGAAATAGAAGCCACAAGATAGCAGACCGTGCTTCAGCCAACTCTAGAATGGGAATGACAAGGGCAGACAGGAGAACGGTACCCACATAACCTCTGCAATTGCCAAAACCATCTTCTTATGGGCTAGAACCTGGTCACTAGTTGAACGATGGGGCCCCATCATCAACTCTTAGCAACCTGGTTCGCTGGTTGGGGGAGATAGCCTGTAAATGAGGGTGTGTACATGTGCCGAATAAAGGTTACGTACTCTTTGCATGCCACAATGGAAGAGGGTAAGGTACCTAGGGATTGGCAGAGAGCATGCATAGTTCCTTTGTATAAAGGCAAAGGGGACAAAAGATAGTGCAAAAATTATAGGGGGGTAAGTCTGTTGAGTATACCTGGCAATGTGTATGGTAGAGTTATTTTTGAAAGAATTAAGAGTAAGACGGAGAATAGGATAGCAAAATTTGTAAAGCAATGCCAGACAGCAAGCTGCACAATGTTCCTGCTATGAGCTTCACCTTAAACTCAACCGTTTCTCTAAGTCCAGCTCCCAGACAGGCCCCCATATTACAACCCAGGATTCCAAATGGTCTGTTACCCCGGGTGTAATGGGTGCAAAATAAACACAGTAGAAAAAGTTTAGACTTATATTATCCTTCACCAATTTAGAACAGCAATATGTACACTATGTACAGTGATAAGTATAGTGCACTCCAGGGTAAGAAAAGCAAAAATAGAACCCACAAGATAGCGCCCGTGTTTCACCAACCCTTAGATGGGAATGCAAGGGCAACAGGGAACGGTACCAAAAACCTCTGCAAATTTCCAAAACCATCTTCTTATGGGCTAGAACCTGGGCATATTAACATGGGGCCCATTCAACTCTTGCAACCTGGTTCCTGGTTGGGGGAGATAGCCTGTAAATGAGGGGGGTGTCAGTGCCCAAAAAGGGGTTTCGACTCTTTGCATGCCCCAATGGAAAGAGGGTAAGGTACCTAGGGATTGCAGAGAGCTGATAGTTCCTTTTTTAAAAAAGGCAAGGGGGGCAAAAGAAGTGCAAAAATTATAGGGGGGGTAAGTCGTTGAGTTACGGGAATGTGTATGGTAGAGTTATTTTTTAAAAATTAAGAGAAGAAGGAGAAAAGGTAGCAATGAAACAATTAGGAAGGTGGGGGTGTTCCGGTGTTTTTTTTAATCAAAAGTCTCTAATTTTTAAAGGTAAAAGGTTTTGGGCTTTAGGTTTGGGAAAAAAAGGGTGGCAATACAAGTAGGAAATTTAGGGGTTTTTAGAACATTTTCTAACATTAAAGATTTTTACAGGATAAATGGACTCAAGAGATATTTGGTAAGAGGGGAGATTAAATTTAAGGAAAGGGCCAAAGGGGTACACTGGTTGAAATTTTATAGATAGGGTAAGTGCGAGGGTCTTGGCAAGAAGCATGGAGTTAAAAGATAAAGAATCACACATAAAGTGGGAGTTGTCACAGTTGCTCTTTGCTGATGACACTGTACTCTTGGGAGATTCTGAAGAGAAGTTGCAGGGGGTTGGGTGGATGAATTTGGTAGGGTATGCAAAAGAAGAAAATTAAAAGTGAATACAGGAAAGAGTAAGGTTATGAGGATAACAAAAAGATTAGGTGATGAAAGATTGGATATCAGATTGGAGGGAGAGAGTATTGAGGAGGTGAATGTATTCAGATATTTGGGAGTGGACATGTCAGCGGATGGATCTATGAAAGATGAGGTGAATCATAGAATTGATGCGAAGAAAAGGGTGAGTGGTGCACTTATGAGTCTGTGGAGACAAAGAACTTTGTCCTTGGAGGCAAAGAGGGGAATGTGTGAGAGTATAGTTTTACCAACGCTCTTACATGGGTGTGAAGCATGGGTGATGAATGTTGCAGTGAGGAGAAGGCCGGAGGCAGTGGAGATGTCATGTCTGAGGGCAATGTGTGGTATGAATATAATGCAGAGAATTCGTAGTTTGGAAGTTAGGAGGAGGTGCGGGATTACCAAAACTGTTGTCCAGAGGGCTGAGGAAGGGTTGAGGTGGTTCGGACATGTAGAGAGAATTGAGCGAAACAGAATGACTTCAAGAGTGTATCAGTCTGTAGTGGAAGGAAGGCGGGGTAGGGGTCGGCCTAGGAAAGGTTGGAGGGAGGGGATAAAGGGGGTTTTGTGTGCGAGGGGCTTGGACTTCCAGCAGGCATGCATGAGCGTGTTTGATAGGAGTTAATGGAGACTTATGGTTTTTAATACTTGACGTGCTATTGTGATGTAGTTCAGCTGGGCTTGTGAGGTCTCTGGGGAGACCTAATTTGACCAATTATATGGTCACACCTTGCCTTGGCAAACGTCTGTAGCAGTGATGCTGCAGTGGTGTGTGAGGGATTCTGGCTGGTGTGCCAGGACAGGAGAATCTTCTATGAAGGAGTTGCCATCCTCGGAGATGTGGAAGAACGTGAGCCGCGGAGATGGACTCCAGCTGCTGAGACCAGCCTGCTTTCAAGGGTGGTATGGAGGTGTATCCTGCCTTGCTGGTAGACCTGTACTATCGTAGGGGTTCTTAAATGGAGATATCGAGGGTTGAAGGTAGACACACTTGTTGGATGGTTACGATATATTGTCAGACTGAGATGATGAGGAATGGAGCCCAGTGCCTTGCCTGTCTTCGCCTGTAGGTCTACACCGAGTGAGAGGGAGGCAGAGGTACGAGCCTACACATGAGCATCCCGTGACGTCACACAAAGTCACAGGCCTACAAGGGATCTATCTAAAGCACATGGATGATACTAATATGCTATGCTATATAACACAGGGATCAGCAACTACACTGACAGCTCAGTCATGTTACGTATGTCATCTCGACATACACTACTATCTATAGGCTGAACAGGCAGGCGGTTCTGGGCTGATTCTATACAATAACAAATTCATATATAACTTAGAACTAATGGATGGTGTCATAATGGATGTTACAACATGAGTTTTACGTAATAGGTGTTAACGTAATCACTTTTAACGTAATGCATTACAAACTATAAGAACAAATCATTATACAATATGGATGGAATTGATCGATCGATCTGTATTCATGCACTCTACGGATTCTGAGGAAGAATAAATATATATACACACAAGGTGAAATTAACAGCAAAGGCATCTGGTGCGCGCTCAGGTCATTACTGTCAAATTCTCAGAATACAGAAGGAACGTGAATACGAAAAAAAAAAAAAAAAATTTTGAAAAAAAAAATCTAATCAGTTAATAACAGACAGTTGACAATTTACTTCATCTCGGACATCTAGTTATACAGACTATGTACATTTAAACCCAATTCTGTGAGGGTAAGGTTTACATATGCAGAATGGTTATCATCTCTGTGAGGATCGAATTCCTCTGCAATGGCTAACACATGCCTTGACTGAGGGAGATCTGAACAAGTATCTACAAAAGATACTTGGGGATTTCTCTTTTACTTTCAAGTACGAAAGGGTAACGACATTCGGGTTTGGTTTTTTCCCTGAGTATCTGAGGAAAGGGTACGAGTCAAGAGGATTTTCAGCATCTGTCATATTTCGGGGGACAATTCATAAACACCAATAAATTTCATATGATCAAAATGCGATTTTTTTACTTGCCCGTACTAATTTTCTCTAACCTATATTTTACCAGAGTAGTTCTACTACTCGAAGGCCCGACAAACTTTTGTCACTTAGCATTTGGTTTTTTTTTGAATTTTTGCCAATTACTCTTGAACCTATTTTGACTTTTGAGGGCTTAGCATGGCTTTTAGTTCCCTTAGTAAATCTGCTGTTGATTTAGAAAGGTTTTCACTTCTTCTAAAAACACATAGCCATGCTGGACGAGTTGCACAAACATCAGGTTGAATTGGGTTTTTCGGAGGGGAAATAACAACTCATAGGGTAAATGTTTTCACCACAATCTAATTGGGGGGATCACCTATGGAAACATTGTGAAATTTTGGCCCCATTGAAACCGGTTTTACTATCCAATTTTACTATTGGTTGAAAGGGCCCAGGCCCTTCTTTTTTATTGGGTTTTTTTTGGGTAACCCCTTGCGGGGGTGTGGGAACAATGTTTTATTTTGGGGCTTGTATGTAAAAAATTTTCGCTCAAAGAAAACCCCCTTTTGTTTGGGTTTGGGGGGGTTGCCGCAGAAAAAAATTTTTTTAAATGCTTTTTGCCGTTCTGCGTCTTTCGCAATAGGAACTAACTCACAATATCTGGTGAATGGTCTACCATAACACACAGATGTTGTTGCCTTTTGGGGGGAACATTTAAAAAGGTTAACAAACAAGGGCAACCCCCTTTCTATTTCCATTTACACTTATTGAATTGCCATAACATTTCCTTTTTTTTTTCATACAGAACACCTTTTTTTTAACATACTCAAAATTCAGTTGCCCTACGTGGCCAAAAGATTTCAAATTTTGGCTTGTTTCACAGAACCCATCCATACCCGGGGTGCAACACCTGGTTTCACATGAACGCGGAGCAGTTCACTAGTGACTTTGGAATTTTAAAATGGTAAACTCTTCTGCTTGGAGTACCAACTCAGCTTTCGATACGTAATTCTTTGGTCATTACAAAGCCTAATGGTCGGGGGCTTCACAGTAAGAATAAGATCTTCCTGGAGCAGGAATCGAATCACCCAATCACTGGGATTGTTCTTTGGCATTTTTTTACATCCTCGACAGTAAATGGAGGATCTGCAGTAACTACACTAACGTGTCACGATAAAGCATCTGCGACTACATTCGACTTGCCAGGTAAGTGTTCAAAGGTGGGATTGAACTCTTGGTAGTCAAGGTCCATGGCTAACCTTCAGTAGGTTGTTTGTTCTGGAATAAAGGTATCAGTGGAGCATGGTCTGTCAAGACATGAACAGAGTACTGATAAATAATGTCTCGGAAGTGCTTTAAAGACCATACTATTGCTAAAGCTTCTTGCTCAGTTACTGTATAATTACGTTCAGCCTTCGTAAGGACTCGGCTAGCAAATGCAACTGCGTTGTACTTGCCATCAGTCTTCTGAGCTAGTACGGCACCTATGCCAATAGAACTAGCATCAGTTGTCAGATAGAAGGGCTTAGAAAATTCTGGGAATTTCAAAATTGGAGCAGATGTTAACTTTTCTTTTAGAGTTTGGAATGCTCTTTCTTGACGGAAGGTCCAAACAAAAGGAGCATCTTTCTTAAGCAATTCAGTTAGCGGAGCAGCTATGGAAGAAAAATTGGCACTGAAAGATCTATAAAAACCTGCTAAGCCCACAAAGGATCTTATGGCATCAGCAGTTTTGGGAGTTGGAAAATTTAGTACTGCAGTTACTTTACTTTGATCAGTCGTAACCCCTCTAGGAGTGACTACGTGACCAAGAAACTTAATTTCTGATCTGAAAAATTGACATTTAGACAGTTTGATCTTTAAATTGGCTTCTTCAAGCTTACCAAGTACTACATCAAGTCTTTTCAAGTGTGTATCCACGTCTTTAGACATGACGATTACATCATCTAAGTACACCATAAGTGCATTACCAATGAGACCTCTAAAGATATTAGTCATGAGCCTTGAGAACGTGATAGGGAAGGATCGTAATCCAAGCACCATACGGAGGAAGTGATAATGACCTGTAGGAGTGGAGAACGCAGTTAGCTCTTGGCTGTCCTCGTGAAGAGGGACTTGCCAAAACCCTTGTAACAAGTCCAGGGTCGAGAAGACTTTGTTATCTCCGATATTGCGTAAAAGGTCACCTAGTATAGGAAGTGGGAAGCAATCTGGAATGGTTTTCGCATTTAACTTCCTAAAGTCAATCACCAGGCGCCAAGTGCCGTCCTTCTTAGGCACTAGGATCAAGGGCGCATTCCAGGGTGAATTGCTAGGTGCAATAACTCCATCATCAAGCATTTGATTGATCAATTCTTCTGCGACAGCAACTTGTGAATGAGGCATTCTGTACGCAGGTATGTAGATAGGTCTAGTACCAGGTTCAAGTGGAATACGATGGGACAATAAGTTTGTTATACCCATCTCACCTGGTAAGGCAATGGCTTTACGACGTTTGTTCAGCAGAGTGAACAAACGCTTGACTTCATCTGGGAAGTCAGTGGGAGCTAAGTCTTTCTCCTCAACTGGTGAAACAGATTGATCCGGTGAAGTGGATGAGGTCTCCCGGTAGAATAGCACCGACCCCATGGTCAGGTGACAACTCATCTCTACCTGAACAGGGTAAGGATAGTGAACAAGGTCAACAAGATTGGTATTTGCTCTGAGACAAACACTGTGACCAGAAGTGTTAGCTAGGAAGAAATGGATCTTACTATCTCTTACAACATGTAAGGATGGTTCAACAAATAGACCTTTTACTTTGCAGGAATCACTGTCAACTAGGACATTATCACCATCTGGAACACTAGGAACAACAACAGACACTCTAGTGAGGGCACTAGCTGCGACAGAAACGTCTTTCTGCAGACGGCATGTGACATCAACAAGAGATGTCATTACTAGTTTCAAGTAATCATTTTCCGACAAGGCGTCCCCTTTGGAGAAACTACTACTTGGACTAGCAGACATTGCAGGGATAGGCAGAGCGCTCAAAGCAGTCTGAGCGTCCTCGGACACTTGAGGCAATACACTATCTTGCATATCTGAAGGTGTAGGTGGAACACAGATGGGAGTGACAGAGTTACCAGTGCCTGACCGCTTGGGTATGCTACTGGAGAATGTATTGGCTTGTAAGGACTTAATCCGTACATCACACTCTGCAGCAGTATGACAGATTTCTGATCCAAGCTGGTAACCCCAGAATGGAATGATCAAGTCGTCAATTTGGGCATGCCATCGGTACGGGTCGAGCACAATGCGTAAGTCTTACATGGAAGCAAATCCCAGTAGAAGGTCACCAGGGAAAGTAATCTGGTTGACAACAAGAAAAGCAGCAGTAAAGTCTCTTCCTTGGATAGCAAAGGTGAGCAAAGTCTGACCTCGGACTCGCATAAGAGAACCAGCTACTCCACTAAGGGAGGTTACAGTAGTTGGTTCAACGAGGAGGACACGTCGTAACTGCTTCTCTTTAAACAAGCTAGACCTAATGATATTAACTTGCGCACCAGAGTCCATGAACACATGAACGGGCGCATTATGGACAGAAGCTTGTACTAATGGACCAATCGTTTCGTTAGGAGTTATATGCAAACAGAAAGGTGGGTTGTCATCAGAGAAGGCATTTTTACTTCATCCCCAAATTCCTCTACGTCAGAGACGTGTGAAGCAGCATTCAACAGCAGGCTGTCAATCTCAAGGCTGGCTAAGGCTTCATAGGAATTCTGGACTGGGATGGTGTACTCGTTATCACCTACTACTGTCACGACTGGACGAGTAGACTTGGGCGCTCGGATTCCCCGAATTGGAAGAATGAGCCTGGTTCTGGTTAGTTTGTGAACCATGACGTCTGTTTCCTCTCCTGGCCTCTGCGGTTGGAACCGGCCACGGAACGATCTAGAGTACTGCATGTTGTAGAGAGCATTGCACTCAGAAGTGTCATGTCCATGAATTTCTATGATAAGTACAGTAGGGAAGATCTGACTGGTACTCATCATCAGTACGACGCTTCTTAGGGTGACTGTCATGACAATTAATAGCAATATGGCCACGGTAACCACAATTGTAGCAAACTCTATGACTGTGGGTACTGTACGTACTACGGGTGCTACGGGAATGATGGCTCTTAGCACTTGCTTTGGATGATGGACGCGAGTGATTAAGGTTGGGAGTTTTGGTAGTAGCATAAACTAGAGGAGGTACAGATTGGACAAGGTGTTTGGTATAGACTTACGATAAGGGAAGGTTCCCTTGGGACACAAATTAGATTAGAGCTGCAAGCGGTCCCATAGTAGCATCTAGCGGACTTGAATTGTACACATACCTAGATGTCGGTGGCATTAGTTGTTTAATAACTCCAAATGCAGCTAATTTGGCAAACCCATCAAGGGCTGGTTTATCGTTATCTTTAAGGTACTTTGAATTTTGACCTGCTTTAACGAATGAGGACATTAGGTTATTAAGACGAAGAGCAAACTCATCTAATGACTCTTCTGGTCTCAGAGCTGTGCAAACTAATTCTTTGAGAACAACGAACGGATCGGTTTCTCGCACCGGTTCAAGATAATTGCGAATTAACTGTTCATAATCTTGCCACCTGGTTAGATCTTGGAAGTCCTTCATACGAATTAATTTAAATACATTTGAGGCTGCTGGAGAACGGGCTAGACTCTCCTTTCCGATACTGATCAAACAACTCTCAGATGGGAGACCATCAACTGAAGCATTAGCTCTGGCTCTAACTGCGGTAAACCAACCTTCAAGGTTGTCTGGGTCACCATTGAACAATGGCATAGCATCATACGGATCACGACTGAAATTACGCAGTCTAGAAGTCTGAGTATGTCTATCGTTTGATAAGAAGTTACTCGAATTTTGGGCTGACGAATTAATGGTTGTACTAGCAGCATGTGCTGAGGCATCGCTTGAGAAAACTTGAGACATGTTTGCAAAATGTAAAACAAGAATTTAGAGAACAAAAGAAAATGGTAACTGAGGAACACACAACACAGTGACTTAAATAGGAAGAAAAAATGCTTAACTATTCTGCATAAGTAATTAAAAATTGACAGGTCACACAGTAAGCAAAGAACTCACACAAGAAAAATATGCAACTGAAATGAACAACACTTTGAAAATCAAGAGAACTTGTACTTTACTCAAATCTAATTTGCTCAACTTTTACTTTAAATTGAATAAATGGCACAGTGAGTTGTCTTTACTTTCAATGCAACAAGGAAATACGCAATAAAATGATAAAATGGACTCAATAAAACTTGTGCAAAAATAAAACAGAGGCACAATTCACTGAAATAAAATAAAAAGACACAGAACAGAGCATATGAAACTGCACTGAAATAAACTGTAGCAATATTGCAAATAATTGCTAATAAAAAAAAACACTGCTTAGAATCTCTGCAAGAAAAACTTTAGTGGCAACACAATATTTGCACAAGAATTACTGCAAAATGAATCAATGTGCAATAAAAATTATTACACACACAAGAAAAGATATATATCAAGAAATGAACACTTTAACTCTTAACTGCACTCAAGCAACACTTAACAAGCAAAAGAACAATTTACTCTAAAAGAAGAACTTAAAAATTGCACTAAGAGTGAATTTGTTCAATGAAACATGAAAAAAATAATAGATAAAATACACAGAACAAAAAGTTTGAACACTTACAGTGATGCAGAACACAACACACCAACATAAACACAATACTAGATTTTTCTTGCAATGAAACTTGATGTGTGAAAAATTTTGTAAAAATGATTTCTTGCTTGCACAAAATAATGGCACCATTGTCTGTGGAAATAAGACAAATTAGACACTGGCTAAATGAAAGAATATGAACACAAGAATGTTCAACACACAGGGAACAAAACAAAAATACACAAAAGCTGGGAAGAAAAAAAAAATTATAACAGACAACACTGAGTTGTGATGCAGAATATGAGGTGAAAATTTACTGAAATACTTCACTGGAATACTGAGAACACTAGGTGATTCTGAAGTGTAAACACAAGTTCTATACTGCTCATATGTTGTACACACAACAAAGGAAAAACACTAAGTACTTACTTCAAGTGTATAAAAAGACACACAACACAACAGATATAAGATAATGCACGAAAATTAACACTGAATAAAGGAGATTAAAAGAAATTAATGCAATCAGTACATGATAAACACTGAGTCTGATCAAGATTCACTGAATGTCACTAAGAGAAAAATCACTGGAAACACAAAAGAAATGTCTCAACACTCGCAAATGTCTCTATGAAAAAAAATATTATCGCTGTAACGACTTGGTGAAGAATGAGGTTGATGGTAGTGGAGAGTAGAGGATTGTTTATGTGGTCTTGCTGCTGTCCTCTGCACACGTGACCATAGAATTGCGCTTACATCAAAGAGAGACACACACAGGAGGCTTTTAACGGTGGCACAAAACACACTCTAGCTCTTGACCCCCTATGTGGTCCTTAAAATATGGTGCTACAACCCTTAGTAGTTCACCAAAACACTGATGAAGTAGGTGAGTGGGTAATGGCTGAGTGAGGCGTCTGAGGCCGCGTGGTGAGTGTAGTTGGGTTTGTGGGTTAACAGGGCTAAGACTGGCAATGGTGTGACACACGTGGTCGTGGGTGGCTGGGCATATGGGTTGAACGGCGTAAGCCCCACTGAGAACAGCCACACTGCCGCGAAGATAATTCTAAGCCGACTGGCTTAAAAACAAACCCACGAATTACCACAACACCACAGGGTTGAAAAAGAGCACTCAGAATGGCTTGGAGCTTGAATCACAAGCGATGAAGACTACTCACGTGGCTTGCTTGAGTACTGGAGTAAGATACCTGGGTTAGTTGCTAGCTGGCTTATCTTAACCCTTCACACAGAATGGCTTGACAACCTCACACGATGAGCACAGCAGGGGTGGAAAGCTGGCTTGGCAGGCAAAAGAACTGGATGGGGTAGACTAGGCTCGACTGGGCTTCCTCACCACAGACTTGAAGCTGGCTTATTTTGCAAACTCGGGTCAACCCCTCGGGAGTGATGCAAATAAGCAGATACACTAATACAAAGAGACTGACCACTGAATAATGTAGAAGCTGGTAGGAGCTTGGGCGGGAGAACTGGCTTGAGGTAGCAGGCTGGCGTTAACCTCAGTAGGCCTACTGGTGACACGAAATGGCCGTCTTGCTGGTCGAAATTTATCTCCAGAAATCGCTGTAATCGTCAGAATTACAGGCCCTCCGATGCCAGCATTTATCGTAGGGGTTCTTAAATGGAGATATCGAGGGTTGAAGGTAGACACACTTGTTGGATGGTTACGATATATTGTCAGACTGAGACGATGAGGAATGGAGCCCAGTGCCTTGCCTGTCTTCGCCTGTAGGTCTACGCTGAGTGAGAGGGAGGCAGAGGTACGAGCCTACACATGAGCATCCCGTGACGTCACACAAAGTCACAGGCCTACAAGGGATCTCCTATCTAAAGCACATGGATGATACTAATATGCTATGCTATATAACACAGGGATCAGCAACTACGCTGACAGTACGACCGGTATGCGGGGATGTCCTGCCAGCCATGAGAGACAATTAAGAGTGTGAGATGTCCCTAGCCTACTTCGACTTGCCAGAAGTGGTAGTGTTACCTGTGTGAAATAAGGTGACCTTGAATACGGTCCAGTGATTATGGTCGCCTTGTTTTATGAGGCCAGTGAATCCTAGTAGTTGCATAGGATAATGGAGGATCTTAGCTGCGATGCCTGCCCTGTCTCGATTTTCAGATGTTGTAGTGTGCATGTGAAGTGTGCCGAAAATGCGACCTTGGTGGTCGTGAAGTGGTCCAGTTGCAGTTACTTGAAAGAAGGCAACCCGTTGGAGCAGTTTTCCATGCCATAGAAGCCTAGAGAGGTTTGGCCCAATGGATAACGTGCGAGGGTGACTAGCATTGGCTAGTGCATTTCTAGTAGAAGTAGGGAAGCACTGGAGCCCAATATTTTAGTTTTTAAGGAGAAATGACGGGTAAGGAGGCTTTGCACCAGAGAGCAACTATTATGCTGGTCAACTGCCAGGTGTACTGATTATGCTGCCTTGTGGTAGTTGAATAATTTTGAATTATGTATTTATTTTGTCTTTGTATTGTAATAGATTTAAGGGGTTACGATTAAAATAGTCTAATAACTTCGGACAAATTGTCCTAGTTCTCAGATATTTTAAACAGGGGGAGAAAGGGGGATGTGATGTAGTTCAGCTGGGCTTGTGAGGTCTCTGGGGAGACCTAATTTAACCAATTATATGGTCACACCTTGCCTTGGCAAACGTCTGTAGCCACGCCTACGTCTGAGGTCTTTTGTTCTTGACGGCATCAGACCTAGGCGTCAGGTCGTACACGTGGTTGTGGAGGGTGCTTGGACTACCATAAAAGCCCAAGGAAGAACATGATCAGGAGATTCGAGCAGAGCTGCTGCTGGGGTGCAGAGCTCCTGAGCAGAGACTTCGAGCAGAGCTGCTGCTGGGGTGCAGGGCTCGGGAGAAGGCTGCTGAAGTCTCTGGAGGAGACTGTTGGAGGCACTGGGCATAGTACTGGCTTGGCGCAGTACTCGTGCTGTGTAGGTCTTGGGACCTGTGGCTTAGTTCCTGTGATGAACTGTCCTCAGAACTATATTGTAAGTTATATTCTGTTTCACCAAGCTAATTGTATTCCCTGTCTCACTGCTTATGTGTACCACCCCATTTATCTAAACCACAATAATGTTCCTGTTCCCAAATATATTATTGTACAAGGACTTAATAATAAACTGTGTTTGAGTAGAATAGTAATATTCACTGTCCCCGTTATTTATTCTTATTTCCATTTATTTATGTTTAGTTAAAGTAGTGAGAGGGTGAGTAGTGTGGAGTGGTGGGTAGAGTAATGAGAGGTGAAGTTGTATTCACCAGTGACCTCACATTACCTACCTCTGCATACCTCATCTCTCCTACCACCTCGCCGGCCTGTCCCCTGCCTATACATACTCCTTTACTCCCATATTCCCCGATTATGCTTACGTTCCAATACCCCCTACATGACACTGTTATAGTGTGAGCAAAGTAACATTTATGAAGGGATTCAGGGAAACCGGCAGGCCAGACTTGAGTCCTGGAGATGGGAAGTACAGTGCCTGCACTCTGAAGGAGGGGTGTTAATGTTGCAGTTTAAAAACTGTAGTGTAAAGCACCCTTCTGGCAAGACAGTGATGGAGTGAATGATGGTGAAAGTTTTCATTTTTTGGGCCACCCTGCCTTGATGGGAATCGGCCAGTGTGTTAATAATATAAAAATAATCTTTATCCCATCAATCCCAGCTGCCTTACCCCCTTTCATTTTACCTACTGCCTCACGAACTTCCCCCACACTCACAACTGGCTCTTCCTCACTCCTACAAGATGTTATTCCTCCTTGCCCTATACACGAAATCACAGCTTCCCTATCTTCATCAACATTTAACAATTCCTCAAAATATTCCTTCCATCTTCCCAATACCTCTAACTCTCCATCCTGTTTTTAACTGACAAATCCATTTGTTCTCTAGGCTTCCTTAACTTGGTAATCTCACTCCAAAACTTTTTCTTATTTTCAACAAAATTTGTTGATAACATCTCACCCACTCTCTCATTTGCTCTCTTTTTACATTGCCTCATCACTCTCTTAACCTCTTTCTTTGTCTCCACATACTCTTCCCTCCTTGCATCACTTCCACTTTGTAAAAACTTCTCATTTGCTAACTTTCTCTCCCTTACTACTCTCTTTACATCATCATTCCACCAATCGCTCCTGTTCCCTCCCGCACCCACTTTCCTGTAACCACAAACTTCTGCTGAACACTCTAACACTACATTTTTAAACCTATCCCATTCCTCTTTGACCCCATTGCCTATACTCTCATTAGCCCATCTATCCTCCCTAACTGCCTCCTCTTTTAGTTTATAAAATTTGCTTATGTCCCTATTTATTCCTTCATCTATGTCGTTTATGTAAATTCTGAACAATGATGGGCCCAACACTGACCCCTGAGGAACACCACTTGTGACGTGCCCCCATTCTGATTTCTCCCCATTTATGCAAACTCTCTGCTGCCTATTTGTCAGCCATGCCTCTACCCAGGAAATAATTTCTCCTCCTATTCCGTGTGCCTTAAGTTTCCTCTATAGCCTCTGGTGTGGAACTCTATCGAAAGCCTTACTGAAGTCCATATACACAATATCATATTCATTACCATGATCTACCTCCTCAACCACCTTCGTGAAAAAAGTTAGTAAATTCATAAGACAGGAACGCCCCTTTGTGAAACCATGTTGAGATTCATTAATCAATATGTGCCTATCAAGATGGCTACGAATTGCTTTGGCAATTATTGATTCCATAATTTTTCCCACTATGGAGGTAAGGCTTATTGGTCTATAGTTTGAAGCCAAGGACCTGTCACCTGCCTTGGAAATAGGTATTACATTTGCCATTTTCCACTTATCAGGCACTATTCCAGTTTGTAGTGAAATGTTAAAAAGATTAGCCAAAGGTATGCTAAGTTCCTCTTTACTTTCCTTTAACACCCTTGCAAACAGTTCATCAAGGCCTGGGGATTTGTTATGTTTTAGTTTCTCTATTTTTCTGAGGACCATGTCACTAGTTACTGCAATTGTACATAGTTTATTATCCTGTTCTACATAATCTATTAATTCAGGAATATTGCTAGTATTTTCCTTTGTGAAAACTGAGAGGAAGTAGGTATTGAGAATTTCACACATATCCTTATCACTGTCAGTGATCTGACCAAAGTTACTCTTAAGTGGGCCAATCTTGTCCCTAATCTTATTTCTGTATACCTGAAAGAACCCTTTTGTGTTAGTCTTTGAATCCCTTGTGACCTTAGCCTCATAATCCCCTTTTGCTTTTCTTATTCCTTTCTTTATTTCTCTTTAATTGAATATATTGATTTCTTAACTGCCCATCCCCTCTTTTGATACACCTATATATGCCTCTCTTTTGACCAATGAGATGTTTTAATCTATTGTTCATCCATTTGGGATCATTTCCCTACTCGGAACAAAAGTTGTCTGGGCAGCTTGAACTTTGCTCTGAAAAAGCCATATTGGCAACCAAGATCACTTACCTCACCCATAGTCAGGACATCCCAATTTAGCCCACCCAGGTAATTTTTCAGTCCCATGAAGTTGGCCAAATGAAAATCTGGGACAGAGATTTGATTGCAGTTATCTTGGTAATTCCATGATATATTGAAACTAAGTGATTTGTGATCACTTTCCCCAAGCTCATCATTAACCTCAAGATTAATAATTAGTGAATCTATGTTGGCAAGAACCAAGTCAAGCAGATTGTTTCCTCTAGTTGGTTCTGTCACAGCCTGTTCTAAAAAGCAATCCTGAACTGTATCAAGAAAGTCACTATACTCAAGATTTCCTGTCATATTGTTCCAATCAATTTGTAAATACTGAATTACAGAAAATATCTACCTGGATAATGATTAATAATCTTACTCTCAATATTGACAAAACCTATTTCTTACAGTTTGGAAACAGAACCTCTGATGTCCCTCTTAACATAATGATAAACGAATCACCTATCACAGAGGGAAAATCCTTAGGAATCCACCTTGATAATACTCAAATTTCAAAAAGATATACAACACATTTCCAAGAAAATCTCTAAGACCGTTGGCATGCTATCAGAGATACGCCTCTTCAAGGGGGGCTCCTTGGCGTGGTGAAGAGGCTCTTGGTCTGAGGAATTAGACCTGTTGGTCTCCTTCCTCAAACCGAACCTAATTACCCCCCAGTCCCCCCTTCCCTATCCCATCCTCCCCTTTTTCCTTTCCTCCTCCTCCCCACCCTTCCCTTTTGCCCTTCCTCTTTTTGGCCTTTGGGATTTTTCCCACAGGCATGCTAGTTCCTAGGTGGGGGGAAAGGGTACTGGGGTCCATCCCATTCCGTTGAGGTTCTTGGCAGTGGCATAGTTTGCCGTGGAATCTGGATCGTCTGGGGATTGTCCCGATCCCTCTCCGGTATCCCGGAGGGTGGCTTTGGGTGTCTTTCGGGTGATGGGTGTATCTCTTGAAGCCACCTTTCAGATTCCAGGGGTGGTGGCCGAAGGAGGTATGCTTTGTGGCGGATATCCCACCGCCCTCTCTTTTGTCCACCAAGTAACTCGGCAGATGTGAGGTTGCTATCCCAGATTGCTGGTTTACTGGCATGAAGGGTAGGGTATTGCATGGGTTCCATGCTGCATCTGCGCTACTTGCCGTGCTGAGGTTCTCTTGGGTGCGGAGGGAGATTTCTGGCCCTTTCATTCCTCCTAGGAACTATCCCTCCCCGGTCCCCCGTTTTTTTATTTTTTTTTATTTTTTTTCTTAAAAACAAAAATAAAGAAGTAACCTAACCATGGAGTCCCAGATCCATGACCCCGCTTCCCCCGGGCCCCTTATTGTTACCATACCCAATTCTGATCTCGTCTCATCTTTTGGACACTCCTAAGGCCCCTGTACCTCTTGCTGGTGCTGTTTTGTCACCCGCTTCAGGTACTGGGGTTTCGACTGACTCCTCCTGACCTCCTCTCTCCTTTGAGTATGCTTCCGGCCTCACCCTCTACAGTGCGGCAATTTTCAAATCGCCAGCCCGTCCCACGTCGGACCAACTCTTATCCCACTTTTAAACGCCAACAACAATCTCCTGATGATGCTACTTCCTTACCTTCTCATTCTACACAGAAAAGACAGACAGGTCATGCACTCCCTCTCCACACACAGTTTAGGACCACACAATGGACTAAATTCTTTACTTTAAGACCGACTTCTTCTGCTGCCTATCTTTTCGACCATAGTATTGGCAAAGCGCTCCTACGCCACGTTGGTAGAGATATTTCCTTTCATGCTCTTAAGAGTGGTACGTGCATCATCACAGTCCAGAATTCTACCCAAGCTCATGATCTTTCTCTTCTTTCACATATTGATACTCTTCCTATCACTATCTAAAAACACCATTCCCTCAATTCTTGTAGTGGTACTGTTATTCTGCCCCATACCATAGTCCAACAGAATTTCCAGACATGTGGCAATGACATTCTCAAACAGGTGGAACTCCAAGATCTCCCAATTCTCAAGGTAGACACTTATGTTCTTCCTGCCCGCGGGTGAAGACAATACCCTTGCAATATGGTTCGTTTAACTTTTGACACCCATGAACTCCCATCCTCTGTTTATGTAGCAGGACATCAGTTACAAGTTCAGAAGGTGATCCCTACACCACAACAGTGTAGGAATTGCTGGCTATTTGGCCACCCAGCAAAATATTGCAGATCTATAGCCGAATGCCCAGTCTGTGGTGCTAATGACCATTCTAATACGTCTTGCAGTCGAACTCCCTCTTGCCTTAATTGTCATGAGGCTCACCCTTCGTACTCTCACCATTGCCAGGTCTACTTAAATGAGCAGGAAATTCACTGCCTCAAAGAGGCAGAAGGTCTCCCTTATGCTATGGCAGTTTCTCATCTCCACCTCCAAGGGAGTCTACCCCGTGTTTCTTATTCTCGTGTTTCAAAAACGCCCCCCCACTTCTGGGGTCCCATCTTCTGCAGCCTCCTCTGTGGTTGCCAGTCCCATAGTCACTCCTGTATCTAATTCTTTTGCTGTCCTGGGCTCATACGTCCCTACTTCAACACCTCAGTCTGTCCTCACTTCGTGTTCTCCCTCACAAACCCCGGTATCGACAAGACCTCGTACGACACCTCCCAATCATCTCTTTACTTCTCAGAGGTCCAAAAAATCTCCTTTAACCCCTCCTTCCCTTTATCCACCTCCACATTTTACCTTCCCAGACTCTGTACCTGGGTCTTCCCCTTTCACTGGCTCTGTTACAAGTGTGGATGTTCATCTTCCTCCTCGTACTGTGCCTTCCTCCCCTGCCCCCTCCCAAGTTTCTTCCTCTTCTGCCACCTCCCAGGTTTCTGCCTCTTCTGTCCCCTCCCACACTTCTCAAGTTCCCTCCACCCTTTCGCCATCCCCTACCTTGGTACAGTCCATTACAGTTCCGATCTTTACTCAAACTCCTTCTCCTTCCATCTCCAATATTATCTCTTATACAACGTCTCTGAACTCCAAAACACTTGAAGCAATCTCTGAATATATTGCAGAGACCAAACCATCAATGGACACTGATCCACCCTCTTTACCTTCTCTTTCCTCTTCTCCATCTCCGCAACTCCTTTCTTCACAGTGCACCATTCCTTCGCTGCTTGAACGTTTTCCTTTGCCACCGCATGTGGACTTTTCTAACCCCTCTAGTCCATAGGTACCCTTACCTGCAGATTTCAGGTATCTTTCCTCTTCAAGGGGGGCTCCTTGTTGTGGTGAAAAGGCTCTTGGTCTGAGGAATTAGACCTGTCGGTCTCCTTCCTCAGACCGAACCTAATTACTCCCCAATCCCCCCTTCCCTATCCCATCCTCCCCATCCTCCCCTTTTCCCTTTCCTCCTCCTCCTCCCCACCCCTCCCTTTTGCACTTCCTCTTTTTTGGCCTTTGGGTTTTTCCCACAGGCACGCTAGTTCCTAGGTAGGGGAAAGGGTACCGTGGTCCATCCCATTCTGTTGAGGTTCTTGGCAGTGGCGTAGTTTGCCGTGGAATCTGGATCACCTGGGGATGTCCCGATCCCTCTCCTGTATCCCGGAGAGTGGCTTTGGGTGTCTTTTGGGCGACGGGTGTATCTCTGGAAACCACCTTTTGGATTCCGGGGGTGGTGGCCGAAGGAGGTATGCTTTGTGGCGGATATCCGGCCACCCTCTCTTTTGTCCACCGAGGTAGCTTGGCAGATGTGAGGTTGCTATCCCGGATTGCTGGTTTACTGGCATGAAGGGTAGGGTATGGCATGGGTTCCATGCTGCATCTGTGCTACTAGCAGTGCTGAGGTCCTCTTGGGCACGGAGGGGGATTTCCGGCCCTTTCATTCCTCCTGGGAACTATTCCTCCCCACTCCCCCCTTTTTTTTATTCTTTTTTTATTTTTATTTTCTTCTTTCTTTTTTTTTCTTAAAAGCAAAAAGCAAAGGAGTAACCTAACCATGGAGAACCCAATACATGAACTCACTACCCTCGGGCCCCTTCTTGATACCGCACCCCATTCTGACCCTGCCTTGTTTTTTGAACACTCTTCGGACACTCCTGATGCCCCTGTACCTCTTGCTGGTGCTGTTTCCTCACCCACTTTAGGTACCGGGGCTTCGACTGACTCCTTCAATTTGTCTGACCTCCGCTCTCCTTTGACTATGCTTCCGGCCTTTCGCTCTACGGTACGGCAATTTACGAATCGCCAGCCCATTTCATGACGGACCAACTCTGGTCCTACTCCTAAACGCCAACGACAATCTCCTGATGATGTTCCTTCGTTACCTTCCCATTCTACTTGGATAAGACTGACACGTCATGCACTTCCTCTCCACGCTCAGTTTCGGACAACACAATGGACTAAATTCTTTACTTTAAGACCGACTTCTTCTGCCTATCTTTCTGACCATAGTATTGTTAAAGCGCTCCTGCTCCATGTTGGTAGAGATATTTCATTTCATGCTCTCAAGAGCGGTACGTGCATCGTCACTGTCCAGAATGCTACCCAAGCTCATGATCTTTCTCTCCTTTTGCATATCAATACCACTCCTATCACTATTGAAAAACATCTTTCTCTCAATTCTTGTAGTGGTATTGTCATTCTGCCCCATACCATAGTCCAACAGAATTTCCAGTCATGTGGAAATGACATTCTTGAACAGCTGGAACTCCAGGATCTCCCAATCCTCAAAGTAGACACTTATGTCCTTCCTGCCCGCAGGCGGAGACGTTACCCTAGCAATGTGGCTTGACTAACTTTCGACAGCCGTGAACTCCCGTCCTCTGTTTATGTCGTGGGACATCGGTTACAAGTTCGTAAGGTGATCCCTACACCTCAACAGTGTAGAAATTGCTTGCGTTTTGGTCACCCAGTTAAATATTGCATCTATAGCCGAATGACCAGTCTGTGGTGCCAACAACCATTCTAATACATCTTGCAGTCAACCTCCATCTTGCCTTAATTGTAATGAGGCTCACCCTTCGTACTCACGCCGTTGCCAGGTCTACTTGAATGAGCGTGAAATCCATTGCCTCAAAGAGGCAGAAGGTCTCCCTTATGCTGTGGCAGTTACTCATCTCTGCCTCCAAGGGAGACTACCCCGTGTTTCTTATTCTTGTGTTTCAAAACGTCCCCCCACTTCTGGGGTCCCATCTTCTGCAGCCTCCTCCGTTGTTACCCCTCCCATAGCCACTCCGGCATCTAATCCTTTTGCTGTCCTTGGCTCTGACGTTCCGACTACAACTCAGTCTGTTTCACATCTCGGTCTTCCTCACAAGCCGTATCGACAAGACCGTACGACCTTATACAATCGCCCTTACTTCTCAGAAGTCCAAAAAATCCCCAGTGCTCAAATCTTTGCCCCTTCCTTCCCTTCTTCCACCTCCGCACTTTACCTTTCCAGTCTCTGTGCCTAGTTCTTCCCCTCTCTCTGGCTCTATTACAAGTGTGGAGGTTCACCCTCCTCCTCGTACTATGCCTTCCACCCCTGTCCCCTCCCAAGTTTCTCCCTCTTCTGTCACCTCCCAGGTTTCTGCCTCTTCTGTCCCCTCCCACACTTCTTCTCCAGTCCCCTACACTCTTTTGTCCCCCTCTACTTTGATACAGTCCATTACTGTCCCAATCTTTACTCACCCTCCTCCTTCTACCTCCAATAGTGTCTCCCATACATCTTTGAATTCAGAAACACTTGAAGCCATTTCAGAATATATTGCAGAGACTAAACCTTCAATGGACACTGATCCACCTCCTGTTCCTTCTCTTCCCTCTTCTCCAGCTCCACAACTCCATTCTTCGCAACGCTCCATTCCTTCGCTGCCTGAACATCTTCCAATGCCACCACATGTTGACTTTTCTAACCCCTCTAGTCTGTAGGTGCCCTTCCCTATGGATTCCTGGTATTTTCTTCATTGCCAATCATGGCCTATTTACAGTGTAATATTCGCGGCCTCAGGGGTAATCAGGGTGAGCTTCAGATGTTGCTTTCCAGGTTTTTCCCTGTTGGTGCTTGCTTACAAGAACCAAAATTACACTCAGCTGTTTTCCAACCTATCTCAGGCTATAATTTATTGTATTCTTTGGATCCTTTCTCAGATGGGACCTTTAATGAAAGTGCCCTTTTTCTACGCAATGATATTCCGTACTATCAACTATTTGTCCATACCTCACTGCATTACACTGCAGCCTGTATCCACTTGAATAAGTGGTTTACAATATGTTCTTTATATCTTTCTCCTTCTCGAGCATTTTCTATCCCAGATTTTGCCTTTCTAGTTTCATCCTTACCACCACTACTTCTGTTACTTGGTGATTTTAACGCCCACCATTTCCTCTGGGGGGGTCTCATTATGACTCACATGGCATCCAGTTGGAGGCTTTTCTCGCCTCTCACCCCCTCCATGTTTTAAATATGGGTACTCTCACCCATTTTGATCCTCGTACTCATACTCTCTCTTGCATTGATCTATCAGTCTGCTCTTCCTCCGCTGCACTAGACTTCACCTGGTCTGTTCTACTGGACTTACATGACAGTGATCACTTTCCAATCATTCTTACTTCTTCCTATTCACCACCTTTCCGTAGCCCTCACTGGCAATTTGATCAGGCAAATTGGGACCTTTACTCGCAACTCACTGCTTTTAGTGAGGTTCCTTCTTCATCCTCCATTGATGAGCTCCTACACCTCGTCTCGACATCAGTTTGTACTGCAGCTTTTCATTCTATACCCCAAACCTCAGGCAGGCATTCTCAGAAGTGCGTGCCTTGGTGGTCTCCTGCTTGTGCTCATGCAGTACATTTGAAACACGCTGCATGGGGCAGGTACCAGTACAATAGAACTGATGAGAAACTTCTTGATTTTAAGCAGAAGTGTGCGATCGCCCGCCGTGTCATCTGTGATGCTAAACGCACTTGCTGGCAAGACTATGTTTCCACCATCACCTCTACTTCCTCTATGAGTGCAGTCTGGAAAAAAGTGAGGAAATTGAGTGGTAAATACTCTCCTGACCCGGCTCCTGTTCTACGGGTTGTTGGTGTTGATGTAGCAAACCCTCTTGACCTTGCCATTGAAACTGGCACTCCTCTGGTCCATATTTCCCGGGGGCTCCATTTATGCCCCTCGTTTCTTTCTTCAAAGTCTGCCAGAGAGTACACTTGGACTTTTCTTCTCTCAGAGAAGAACAGTATAATGTGCCTTTTACACTTCAGGAACTGGAGGCAATGCTCTCAGCTTGCCGATCATCAGCAGCTGGGCCTGATGACATTCATATTCGTATGTTACAACATTTACATCAGTCAGCCCTTGCAGTCCTCTTACACCTCTTCAGTCTTATTTGGGCACAAGGAGTTCTTCTCCAGCTGTGTAAATCTGCCATTGTTCTCCTTTCCACAAGCTGGGTACTACAGGTCATGATGCCTCCCACTATCGTCCCATCGCTCTTACTAGTGCAGTTTGCAAATTGATGGAACGTCTGGTAAATCGATGTTTAATGTGGTATTTAGACACACAACAGTCTCACCACTAGTCAATATGGCTTTCGTAAGGGCCGTTCTACCATAGACCCCTTACTACGTTTGGATACGTATGTTCATAATGCCTTTGCGAATAATCGCTCAGTTATTGCCATATTTTTTGACCTTGAGAAGGCATATGACACAACTTGGAGGTATAATATTTTGGCCCAGGCTCACTCCTTAGGCCTCCGAGGCAATCTACCATCCTTCCTTAAGACCTTTTTAACTGACAGACATTTCCGTGTTTGAGTCAATAATGTGCTTTCCCCGGACTTCGTCCAAGCTGAAGGTGTCCCTCAGGGATGTGTTCTGAGCACAACACTTTTTCTCCTTGCTATAAACGATTTGGCCTCTGTTCTTCCACCCAATATTTGGTCATCACTCTATGTTGATGACTTCACTATTGCTTGTGCATGCGCTGACTATCATCTCATTACAGTTTCTCCCGCATGTGGTCGACCGTGTTTCCACTTGGGCCACCACGCATGGGTTTAAATTTTTTAGTACCAAAACTCACCAAATTACTTTCACTAGATGCTCTGTCATCTCCAATCATCCTTTCTATCTCTATGGCTCCCATATCCCCGAACGTGATACAGTCAGGTTTCTAGGCCTTCTCTTTGACTGTAGGTTATCCTGGAAACCTCACATTACCTCTCTGAAGGCAAGTTGTCACAGCCGGCTGAACCTTCTTAAAACCCTTGCTCATCTTTCCTGGGGAGCTGATCGCTGAACTCTGCTTCGCCTACATTCAGCCCTCATTTTATCGAAACTCGATTATGGTGACCAGATCTATTCAACGGCCTCTCCTACTCTCTCTAGCCTTAACCCCATTCATCACCAAAGATTACGTTTATGCCTTGGTGCTTTTCGCTCTTCCTCTGTTGAGAGACTCTATGCAGAAGCGAATGTTCCATCCTTATCCGATCGCTGTGATGCCCATTGGCTTCGCTACTATGAACGCTCTCATGATCTCCGCAATCCTTCCATTTATAGAATGGTCACCAATATTAGTAGACATTCTTTATTTGTTCGCTGCCCCTGTTTGCTCCATCCCTTTTCTCTTCGCCTACCTTCACTCTTGTCTTCCCTTCAGTTACCACCTTTATATGTTCATGTAGCATCTCACTTTTCCCTACACCCCTGGGAATTTCCAGCTGTTCGGGTCTGTTCTTTCTCACTCTCTTGCACAAAAGCCCAACTGCCTACTGTGGCTTCCCGCTCTCTTTTTCTTGATCACTTCCACTCTCATTCTCATGCCATCGCTGTGAACACAGATGGCTCTAAGTCTTCAGATGGCGTTGGATTCACAGCAGTGTTTCCGGACAGCGTCGTGCGGGGGCATATACTATCTTCGGCTAGTATTTTTACTGCTGAATTGTATGCCATTCTTCCAGCACTTACCTGTATTGCATCTATGCCTGTGTCGTCATTTGTGGTAGTCTCAGACTCCCTTAGTGCTGTACAGGCTATAAGAAAATTTGATACATCTCACCCCTAGTTCTCCGTATCCAAATTTGGCTACGCCGCATCTGTACCAAGCATAAAGATATTGTTTTTTGTTGGGTCCCTGGTCATGTTGACTTACAAGGCAATGAACAGGCAGACACTGCTGTGCAGTCAGCAGTACATGACCTACCAGTTTCATATAGAGGTGTTCCATTTATGGACTATTTTGCTGCAATAGCTACCCACCTTCACACCGTTGGCAACAACACTGGTCTACTCTGCTTGGTAACAAACTTCAATTTATTAAACTGAGTATAGGTTACTGGCTGTCTTCTTATCACCAGTGTAGAGGTTGGGAGACTACTCTCTCCCGTCTTCGCATTGGCCATACTCGTCTTACTCATGGATATCTCATTGAGAGGCGCCCTGCTCCTCTCTGTGAGAATTGTCAGGTTCCATTATCGGTCAGCCATATTCTGTTAAACTGCCCACTTTATCAACAAGCATGCAGAATTTACCTCCAACGTCGTCTTCGCTCCGCTGCTCTCTCTTTACCTTCCCTTCTCGCTGATGGACCCACCTTTCATCCGGTATTCTCTCATTGACTTTTTGACAAACAATGACTTACTTCACAAACTCTGATGATACATTCAGCCCTTTCTATCTCAATCTCTTTGCTACCCTCTAGCCCCTCACTATCTCCTGCCCCGCTGTTTTTTGTAACTACTGATCGTCCCTCCCCCCTTCTGCCGCCCAATACCCTCGCTACCCTTGTGCTATATCATACCTTGTAATACATTACAGTTTCATTATAGTAAATTACATTAGCTTCCATTCCAATATTCTCCTTATGTATGTTACAACGTTCAATTGTTGTGTACTTTGCCATTGTATAGAATCAGCCCAAGCCATACACCTGCCATCTCTAGTTTGTATTAGCTGTATGTCAGGACAACATACGTTAGTGTCGCCGAGCTCTCAGTAGTATCAGTTCCCAGTAGTACCAGTTACCAGTAACCAGTTACCAGTAACCAGTTACCAGTAGTATGACTCACTATCAACCGTCTGCGTGAATCACTGACTGTTATTCATGTTGCTGCTGACCATAGCATGTTTTGAATGCCATTCACCCCTACGACCCAATTCGTGAGTCAGTCTTAAGATAGAGAGCAGAGAGGCAGGGCGGCCTGGTGCTTCCCATATATTCCGTTATAATTATACGTGCTAACCAGCCAACATTAGTGTTATTACCCAATCCACGTATCGAACCTCCACATGACACAGTGTGCGTAGGTTATTGTGCCATGTGTTACAACAGTGTGTGTAGGTTATTGTGTAATGTATTAGAACAGTGTGTGTAGGTTATTGTGTCATGTGTTACAACAGTGTGTATAGGTTATTGTGTCATGTGTTCATGAATGAGCCTCAAAATTCCATCAATGTATGCCAGATTTCCGACATTACCCTAACTCCGATAGACTTTGAGAAAGCCATTAACAACATGGCCATGCACACAACTGGGCATCTTCATTGAAAACTAACTTGTTTGCTATCCTAATGGAACTGAAGCTAACTTATGACACTGAGAGTGACTCCATCATCATCACTTATTCTATGTCATTATTGAAGGCTCTTGACTCATAATGACTCCAACAACATGCTCATTGGAGAAGACAGATATACTCAAAAGTCCGGGAAAAAAGGAATTAATATACAATTGCTATGGATCGCATCACACACTGGATTACTCCTTCATTATAAAGTTGATATGAATAGCTAAGAAGAGTACCCAGAAGGAGAATGCAGAATATAACTTTGGTATATCTGTGTCTAGCATTAGGAACAATATTAGGAGAGAAGTAAATATGAAAATGAATGTTATAGAAATGCAGTTAGAAGTCTGAGTAGATCTATAATCCACTATGATAACATGAACGTAGATAAGTATGTTTATGGAGCAACTTGCTATGTGAACAGACTGACTGATGTTGTAGTGGTCAGGCTTAGGCTGGGTTATAAGTACTTCTGGCAGTTTGGCAGACACACAGATGATGATCAAACTAAATGCAAATTTTGTGGTTAGGCATATGGTCACTGTCTTGAACACTGTGCTTAATTGTCCACTTATTGAGGAATACAGAAACAGACAGTATAATAACCTATGTGACATGTCAAGATATCTTATTAATGAAAATAAGATGCCAGATACACTAAGCAAATTTCCTAAATATGCCTGTAACAGATAAGTGAACTGTAGATATGTAGATATAAATCCAAATGTACACCTGTTAACCCCTTTGGGGCCTACTTCCCAGGCCTTTTGTGTATCCATATGCTCTTGTGCTACTGTCCACAGGATGGATAAGGGGGGCACAATAAACTAGTCACTTCGGTGGCAAAATCTAATCTAATCTCTAGGCTGGAATACTGCTGTACACTAACTGCCCCCTTCAAGGCAGGCAAAATTACTGACCTGGAGAGTATACAAAAAACTTTCACATTACACATAAGTACGATAAGGAACCTAAATTACTGGGAACGGTTGAAGTCCCTTGATTTGTATTCCTTGGAAAGTGGGCGAGAGAGATAAATGATAATATACACTTAGAAAATCGTAGAGGGCTTAGTACCAAACTTACACACGAAAATCGCTCCCTATGAAAGCAAAAGACTCGGCAGTAGATGCAGCAAAATAAGTGTCAGGGGGCCAAGACTGTTCAACTGCCTCCCAGGATACATAAATTGGATTACCAACAGACCCCTGGCTGTGTTTCAAGAAGGCATGGGACAGGCACCTAAAATCAGTACCTTACCAGCCAGGCTGTAGTTCGTAAGTCAGTTTGCATGTGGCAAGCAGTAACAGCCTGGTTATTCAGACCCTGATCCACCACAAGGCCTGGTCTCAGACTGATCCATGGGAGTGTTGACCCCTGTTGAGAAATGGTTTGCCAGCTAAGGTTAAAGATTAAATATAGGGGGAACTTAGTTTGATAAGACAGCTATCGCCTACACAGCCGCCCGTGCAGGCGAGGTCTTGAAAAGCTGTCATAGCCACTTCTCAACAGGCTGGAATGGAAATGTATTAATAATAAATTACCCCTAGGGGGTATTATGTCAGCGTATTTCCAAAACTGATTGCTGACTGGAAAACTTTCTTCTTTCTTGTGTGGACTCAAAGGTCCACTCCTCACCAGGGTTTATTGTGAGTTACTAATTCGTAACTTTGTACTCAACTGCACAGTCAATAGTAGTACTTATTATGAGTTAGTACACTTACATGAGTATATGTATCTGACCCATAGTTACTCCCAGATATCTGATGACATGATTGAAGAATAGTGTTCTTTGAAGAATGTCACACTACACTCTGTTGGTTTGCAACACTCATTACATTGTTCAAGATTTGTTCATTTATTCACAATCCGTTTATTAGAGGAGCTGATCACACTCTTCTGTAAGTGTTTATTGTGTTTTGTGAGACACTTTGTTTACACTAACGTGCGGATCAGTGTTCTTTGTTGGTTATTCCGGCATCAGTGTGAATCCCAGTAGGATCAAAAGTAATCAGAAGACGCTACAGTCTCCTACACCATCACTGCCCATAGCACATGAAGGAAAAATTGACATAGCATTTTTTCCCTCCTTGTCAAACTTCTAATATGAAGCAAAGCAGAATACTTGATTCTTGCTGTCTTAACATACACAACTATCTTTACCATGGAAATAAAGTGGGAGCAGGATTTTCCTTAATTGTCCTGCTAAGGTAAGAGATAGACTGTCTATCATTAAATTAAGCAACTTGCAACATCGGACTCTTGCAAGGAGCGGCAGCTGCTTGATCACGTCACATACTCGTACTGCTTGCTGTAGCAGTAAACAAGATGCTTGCCCCTTCTGAGAGGGCTGGGCCCCTCAGGGCTGAAAGGGGCTTAAAGGAGCTGAATGGGGTTAATACCCCCCTCCTGGAGAAAATTTCTCCACAACCTCCGAAGCCCTCTCCAGGTATAGATTATTCTCTGTATAAAGTTGTGAAGGCTTAATCCTCTGTCTGGTAATCACTAGACTGGTCTCAGACCAGTCACAGTCTGGCTATCACACTACGGTCTCGGACCAGTCAGGTTAGTTGGTTAATGAGATAAAAGCTGGTGGCTGAAGCTCTTGCTTCACACGGTGGATGTCTGTTGTGAAAATTTGTATGGACTGCCTCCATGTGAGTTGTCTACCCTGGCAAGCTCTGTTGACACCGAGCCCTGAGGTCGGAACCTCAGCCTCACAAGTGGCTTATAGGACAGATTTTCATAAATGACTGATGTTGCAAGAAATCTCGCCTGCATGCATGTATAAAGGACTAACTTATTTGGTGTTGGAGAATGTGTCTCAGTCTTCAACCTCCCTAGGATTAAGTCCCTGTGGACTTCCCCTCAGAACCACGTGCAACCGGTAACCTTACTTCCTGCAATATTCAATTGTTATTAGTGGCCTGCCTACACCTCGGAAATTTCTATTTCCAAGGGGGTGTGTATCCTCTAGACTAACTATGCAGAGAGTGACACTAGCTTTTAGGCTGACAAGAGACGCCCGTACGTACTGGTCATGAAGTGCTGGCTGCACAAAGCCCACAGCACGACTCACTCGTAATTTTTCCCCAGACACTGGCCAGGATCCTAAGAAAAATGGAGGCCTTGTCTTACTGTATGGGCCTGACAGAGGAGGACATCTACGGTACGTCGAGGTGCCTCCACCAGATTTCCCGAGGTCTAGTATGTGAAGACACATGGAGTTGCCACCTGCTGATCATGTCACTTGCTCAGATGGTGTCTAGTCTTAGAAGAAAGGGCACTGTTGTCTCAAAGCTGTGCCCCAGTATTCAAACTTGGGCTGCCAGTTCTCACTGGCTAACATAACCTAGTGTTTGCCTATATTATCGGCCTATTACTACCTACGTTAAGGTCCTAGGTCTACATTATTATCTACAATTGCCTCAATAATCCTAATATTAGTGTACTAACAGTATAAACTACCTACTTCTTCCCTGAAGGGTAAATCTATCAATTAAGAAGTACCTTCCAACCACCTTCGCCAACCCGGGTGTGTGTGTGTGTTTTGTTTGGGTGTAAGGGCCACCCAACCCAGCTGTTTATCCATGACATGTTGGGATCTTTGTACGCTGTATCTGTTTTGTGGAACTTTTGGACTGAATAAATTTCCACATCCTCCCGCCGCGAAGGTAGGTGCAAAGTCTAAATCAAGTCTGCCTCCCGCAGGCCCTCCCAGCGGGTCCTGGACTTGAGCGCTGTTCGATGGGTTGTCTGACCACTCTGGTCTGTTAACCTTGGGTCTAAGCTTCTCCTGTCCCTGTCCCACCATGTGAACCTCGAGAGGTAAAAGCCTGTTGATGGGCCTTATGGTCTCGGCACCGTTCATTTTCACCTTCACCATTTTCAACTGCCCAGCCTTATCTGGGTGGGTCGACACCACCAGGCCTAGAGGCCAGTATGCCCTGGGTGCCTCAGGTTCTACTAGCACCAGGTCCCCTTTATTCAGCGATCATCTTATTTGCCTCAGAAATGTTCTCGCAGAGCTTTAAAGTAATCCCTGCACCACACCTGTTCCTTTTGTCTAGGATTTCCCCAAAATCTTTTTTTTGGGACCAGTGCATTCTTCTTTAGGGGGGGACACTGGCCCAAATAACCTGCTTCTGGGAAAACGGGCCAAATTGCAGGAAGGCCTCAATCCTCCCCCAAACACGAAAAACCTCCAAACAACTCACGATAGTCATTGTTGACAATTTTCCGCCAACCCAAATGCTCGGCGGGAGAGGGGCACAATAAAGGGGCAACATTACTTTCTGAGGCCTCCCCTATCGCTCCGGTTCTTCAACGTGATAGCCCTAGTTATCACCCCACTCCAAAAGGGGCCTTCACTATTACCCCGCTTGGAGCTGGGGGGGGACCGGGGGGGTATGGGGGGGTCTCCCATCGACCCCCGGCAACAGGCAACCCTTTTTATCACCTTTTTTGATGGCCTCGGTTTCCCAGTACCCATAGTTCTGACAAAGACGGTAATTCTCCAAACCCCCCATGCATGGTCCTCTGATAACACATTATAAATAACTCTGACACCACCCCCCCCTCCTTCCCAGTAACATGGATTTTGGCCCAAACGACTCAAGTTTTGTAGCTTCCCCTCATTTTAAACACCCACATGATCAGAAAAACCCCAATAGTGACCAATTTACTTTTCCCCTGAGCCGCCGCGGCAAAAGCCCCGATGTCATACCTGCGCCTGCCACCAGTCCCTCTAGCACTCCTGGAAACCTCTCCCTTTGGTACGCCATATCCAATTTTCCGGGCCCCCACGAGAGACAACTGTCGCCCTCGGTTTTCCTTTCATGCAGTTCCTCACAAAATTGAAATACCATTTCTGTACTCCTTTAATTTCCTCCAAGAGGCGTAGTGCGGGGGTCAAATAATTCCATGTCGGTTTCCCCACAAAGGTACTATGCTGCGGGTTTTCTCCCCGAATTTAGCTCCGGCCAGCACTCCTTTGCTGGTAACCATTTTGGCCTTTGAACCAAATCTCCCTTTTACTCATTTTTTTGTCATCACCCCCCCCTTATCAGGGCCCGGGGGGTTTTTATCTGGGTACAACCCGAATTGTCGACATTGACGTAGCTCCCGATCCCTTTACCCAATTCCTAATAGGGGGGCATGGACCTGTCATTCTGGACCCCCCTGAAGGGCCCCCCGATCTGTCCATACTAGGGGTGTCCCCCAGGGACCAACTCCTCCTTTACAACTTTTCCCCATTTGCTCCCAGCAAAACGCCAGAGCCTACTTTGGGGGTCGAGAAAACCTTTAGGGGTCCCTGCACACCTGGGGCCAGATTTACCAAAATACGCTACTGCCCCATAGGGGCCCGGAGGACTCTCAAAAACAGCAAATCAAACTTGCCCGTGCACTCAAGGGGCCTGGGGGAAGGGTTCTATTTTGATACCGAGGGTTTGGAAAAAGGAAAAGGGAAGAAGGTAAGGGGGAAAAAATTGGGAAAGGGGGGAGGGGAAGAGAGGTAGGGTAAAAAGTAAAAGGGGGCCAACCCCTTTTTGGGGTAATTAAAAAATTTAAAAAAATTGAAATATTCTTTTAAGGGGGAAATACTAACCCCAGAGTCCATAATAAAATATATAATAATGACTCCTGAATTTTGGGATTTATACAATTGCAATTGCTTTTTTTTTTTTTTTTTTTTTTTTTTTTTTTTTTTTTTTTTTCGCGAATGCACAACGAATATTTATACAACAAAAAAGGCAGTAATTTTCTGGCCATTAGTTCGTGACAATAGCTTCTTATTATAGGTGGTGTCGAACAATAGTCAATAGCATAATTTTACATTAAAAGTTATTTAAGATGTCTCCCTAAATGGGGGCGATGATTTCTCATGATACATAGATGGTTCTGTGGTATCCAATCTTCTTCATCAGGTAAGTTGCTCAAAATCATGGTTGAGGGTAATCATCTTTATGAATAAAACGACGAACCCTCTGTGGGAGAGTCATTCTTTGAGTCCTGTGAGGCGGAGTATTGATGGTGTAATCGGTGGTATTTATCACTTGTATAGGATGTTCTCTATCTGGCATGTATAGTTCTTCCATTGTATAAAGTTGTTTCTTTTTTAGGTGTCAATGCGTACATTTATGGCATAATATCTTGTTGTGTATGTAAATCTGCCATTTTAACTCTGTCTCTCCTCCTGGTATTGGTAATAAAGCGAAGAGCTCCATTCTGGACCCTTTGTAACCGTAGCATGTTGGTCTTTGTTTGTTAATGACATTGGGACACAAGGGTAATCGAGTATAGGTCTTATTATCATTTTATACAGATGTTTTTTGACATGTTGAGGGGCTTGATTGAATCGAAAGAGTCTGCCAAGACCGGCTTTGGCTGTGTTGATCTTTTTAGTTACATGAGATGTTGAGTGGAGTAGCCTATCTATTTCATACCCAAGATCTGTGTAGGGTTTTCTAATAGCTACAGGTGTACCTCTGATGGAGATACCCCCTTATCTTCGATGGTATGATGCAAAACATCCTATCGTGCTAACAAGGACCTTGTCAGGATTAGTCGTAATTCTCCATTTCTTCTCCCAATTAGATGTACGACGAAGTTCAATATTCATTTTTTTCTATGACTCTCTCCATACTTGTATTTTCCTGTTACTGGAGTTGATGAGACGACATGAATAACATCATCTGCAAACTGTGTCACAATTGTGTCATTAAACTCTGGTTGAGGAAGGTCATTCACATAAATGCTAAACAGAAGTGACTGAGACAAAGAACCTTGTGGGACACCACCGTCGGTATAAAAGGTTCTGTCGACTTGCCATGAAAGGTGGAATGAATTTTTCTTTGAGGTTAAGAAATTATAAATTACTCTGAGAAAAGTCCAGTTATGGTCTGGTAGGTCAATGAGTTTGTATATAGGCCATCATGCCATAAGCTATCAAAAGCTTTATGAACATCTCTGGTGGCAATTAAGGCAAGATTGCCCTGCTGTTTTAGACTTGCTACAGTGTCAAAAATAACATTTATTGCATGATTGGTACCTCTATGTGTTCTAAAGCCGAATTGTTTTTCAGTAAACAAGTGATAAACTCCATATAGTAATTCAATCTGTTGGAAATGACTTTCTCAAGAACTTTTCCAGTGACTTCAAGTAAAGATATAGGTCTATAGTTCCCAGGTTGGTGGATGTCCTTATTGGGCTTAGCAAGAAAAGATCATTCTAGCAGTCTTAAAAACAACTGGAAAATGTCCTGAGGCCAAGATGGCATTAAAGATATTTACCAAGGACTGTTTGCAATTTCTAGGTAGGTACTTTATTTGTTTCATTGTTATTCCAGAGAGGCCAGGGCTCTATTTCTCATTCTTCCAATAACCTGACTTATCTCTAGTAATGTAATAGGTCTAGTAAGCGGTGGGTATCTTCAAGAGTTGAAGTATCGATGGTAGGTAGTGGTTGTAGATCATCCAAGTTCTCATCTCTCCATTCATTTACTAACTGATAATGATCTTATTAAATTGACGACTGTTATTGTGAGAGAGAATTTTCTCCCATACATCACCCATCAAATTTGCCTGGTCCTGTGGATCGTCAAGTTTAATTTCAACATCTTCATCATCCTCATCATGAAGGTATGAACTAGGTAGTTAGGAGCCTTGTGCTTTGCCCCTAAAAGTTGTCGGATCTTACTCCAAAATTTTGCTGGTTCACGTTTATATTGATTACTTGAAGAACTAGAAATTTCCATATGTCTCGTTTGTGTTGACTAATCATGTTAAATAATTCGTGCCTTAATCGGTGCAGTGTAGCTGCTGGGGTATGTTGCGTTTGAAGATGCCTTTGACAATTCTGCTTGATAATTTCTTAAAGTGTCTCTAATTTCTCTAGTAGGTTTATAATTGTTGGTATATCTTTGTGGAAGCTAATGGCAAGTTGCATTGGTAGCTTCAATTATTCGATTGTGCAGGGACCTGATTGCATCATCAATTGCACTGGAAGGTAGATTTTCCAAAGACACAATTTCATCCTCACCCAGATATGCCCTGAAGGGGTCAAATCCTAGGTGTTAAGATTGGTTTTAGGAGTTACAGGTATTATAAATGGAGAAGTTTGTAGTTGTATTATAACAGGGATATGGTCAGATCCTACATTTCCACGAGGAGATATACGACAGTGAAAGATGTCACAGTCTCTGTTTGTCAGTACAATATCTGGTGTTCCTGGATGAGGTCCAATGTACGATTTGAAGAATGGGCCTTGAAATGACAGGTTTCTAGCTGTCATGATATTAAAGAGTTGTTTTCCTTTTAAGTCACCCAGTGGAATACCAGCTCCACAGTTAAAGAGGGCAGGGTGATGAGCATTAAAATCTCCAGCTAGAATTGTTGGAATATTTCTGCTTAATATCCTATGTAGAGGAATTGACTCTATATGGCTGTCTCGGGGGAAAATATCCAGTTCCTATTACTAGTTGTCCATGCGACGTTGTTAGTTCTATTGCAAGAATGTTATCTTCATCCACATGAATATTTTTAAATGTATATCCTAATTTAACCAAGATGGCTACACCACTAAACGGTCCTCTCGATTTCTCAACAGTACAGTATCCACGTAATTTAATATGTTGATCAACTCTTGCAGCTGTCTCGTTCAAAAGTATAACATCGGGATTGTAGTTATGTAGTTCAACCTCAAGAAGGTAACGGTTATTAAAGAAATGTTGAACATTAAGTTGGAAAATTGTAATCCCCATTATTTCTTATTCTTCGCTCGTACACTGCGTTCTGAACACCTGCAAGTAATGTCATGTGTTGTATCTACACTATTCCTGCTGGACTCGTCAAGGGGAGGAGGTAACTTTTGCGTGGATGCTTGTGTATTAAAAATGCCATCAACTTCACTAGAGGCAGTAATATTAACAGACTCATTAGAATCGTTAGAGTCGTTAGAGTCATCATCATAAAACTGAGGTAGGTATGCTATTCTCAGTTTCAGGAAGCAGAGGCTCGTGAGAGTTAATGGGAGACTGTGTAGGCTCCAAGTGAATATTAGATAGGCAAGGTGAGTTACCTTGGGAAAGTTCCTGTTCAACAGGATCAGCTACAATAGCGAGAGAGTAGGCACCACTTCTGGGGCATTGTTATGTTCAGGTGTTGACTTATCGGGTTGAGAGGAGTTGACAACCTGGGTTTGCGAGGAGGGCGATCCCTGGGCCAGGGATGACTTAGGCTTATTTTTAGATGTAGAGTATGGTACATACTTCTTGTTATGAGAAGGCTGGTCATAATGGCCTTCACATTTTCAGGGATAATGATGGGAGTGATCCCATTAGCCATTAACAGATCATTTAAAACACGAGAGCAGAGTTGAAATATCACCACCTGCTGTGTCTTTGGCCACCAAGTACATTAGTTGTGCTCTCGTTATATCCCCGTCTGTGGATACCTGAGACACATGAGATGCGACTGAACCTTGTTGTTGTTGTCTGTTGTAAGTGAGGTTTAGATTGGGGTGCTCCAAGAGGGGCAGAATTCCAAACATTGGAACCATTGGTAGAGACCTGAGAGTCCCACTTGATCCAGGCAGAGCTGGGAAGGAAGTTTGGGACATGGTTGGCGGTGCCATGGGGAGTGGTCTTCTTAGAATGGATAGTTTTCTTTGGCGTCAAGAATTTTCTGCATTTCCTTTTTTCTTTCAGGACAAATAGCAAAACAGCATGATGTTTTCCATTACAGAGGACACATTTAGGTGTATTTTATTGGAACAATCACGATAGGAATGTTGGCCAGAGCAAATGCATACAATTTGCCCTTGGTACTGCATTTGTTGTTGTTATGACCAAAGGCATAACACTTGAAACATTGTGTCACACTGACAAAACGTTCCATAGAAATTTGGTCAGATGTACATCTGGTACTGAAACATTTGAAGCCATTTTGACACACAAGTTTGGCCTCCTCAGGTGTCCTCGAGTATTAATTTTAAAGTTACCTTATTGTTGTTGTGATTCGAGAATTTATGTGCTCTACAGCCCTAAGGTCAGAATTCTCGGCATTAATGTTATCAACAATTTCATTAACAGTGCTGTGTTTCATAAAACTGTTGATGATTCTGGCCACAAACACAGTCCTCTGAGCTTGATAGCTGTCAGGTGCAACTGGATAACACCAAAGTCTTCAGTTTATCCAAGACATCATGCTTTAGGAGTTGAAGTAACTCTTCTTCCGAAGAGAGGAGAAGTACTGCTCCAGCGTGGGTTTGAAAAACATCCACTGGAGCAACAGTGAATTAGAGCAAATACATTTGAGAATGTCTTTCAGGACATTTGATTTCCATCAATGCGTAATCTTACACGAATCCTCGCCATGATGCCTGGAAGGTGCATCTGGCAGAGGAGTTGCTTAACAAAAAGGTATCTTTCCTTAATGTTAGCCTAACATCCTATTTCAGCTGACTTATGAAGGTCAGCCCCTAAGATAGCCTACCCTCGAGTAGTGAGGGAAAAGGGCCCAAGGCAAAGATCGCTGGATTTTAAAAAAACCACACGGGCTACCAGATGGTCAAAATGCCTTGTGTTAACTCGCCAAAGCGAAGTTGCCGAAAAAGAAGAAGATAGGACAGTTAGAAGGATAGCAATGTATGTAGTGTGTTAAGTGTGTGGGCCAGTGTTGATGTATGGGTGAGGGGAGGATGGGGGGATGGGGATGAGAGGGGTGAACAAGCAAGCAAGTCACCGCCTTACCCTCTTGATGGGATGGGGCTCGAAGTGACTGCAAGCAAGTCTCCTCTCAGCTCTGGTGAAGAACTACTCAGGATAACCCAAGTAAAATCTCGAGCAACAGTGTTCAGAGTTGCTCAGCTGAAGAGCAGGAACGACGACGTCTTCTCTCCACGGTGGCTGGGCTGCAACCTGTATATCCCTGGGGAAGGTGAACTCATGCAATTCGGCTAGATCTTTGCTAACCAGATCCCACTCCTTGCAGACTGTTTCAGGCAGTGGATCGTCCCAGCCTAGGTTCAGCTCCAGGTCTGTTGCACTAGCATCCTCCCTCGAATAGTGATGGGTGTCAACAAACCCAAAGGGTCGAAGGCCGTCTGCACTTTACTCAGCAAGGACCTCCTGGTCAGCTTCCCTTCCCCGTCAGGTTTCCTCTTTAGCCTAAGTCTGTCTTCCTTGATTTCCCACTCCAGTCCCAACTCCGATGTTACTTCAGGTACCGAGTAGCCAGCATAGTCGCGTTCCACCGTGCCTTGCAACGTTGGATTGCTTGTCGCCCATTCTCTCAAGGGCATGTTACCTGAGAGCATCTCCTGATTAGACTCTCGGTAAATGTCCAACAACAGCCTCTTATCTGAGGTGGTACCTTGCATGTTATTTTTATTTTTTTTTTTTTATTATCACACCGGCCGATTCCCACCAAGGCAGGGTGGCCCGAAAAAGAAAAACTTTCACCATCATTCACTCCATCACTGTCTTGCCAGAAGGGTGCTTTACACTACAGTTTTTAAACTGCAACATTAACACCCCCTCCTTCAGAGTGCAGGCACTGTACTTCCCATCTCCAGGACTCAATTCCTGCCTGCCGGTTTCCCTGAATCCCTTCATAAATGTTACTTTGCTCACACTCCAACAGCACTCAAGTATTAAAACACATTTGTCCTCCATTCACTCCTATCAAACACGCTCACGCATGCCTGCTGGAAGTCCAAGCCCCTCGCACACAAAACCTCCTTACCCCCTCCCCTCCAACCCTTCCAGGCCGACCCCTACCCCGCCTTCCTTCCACTACAGACTGATACACTCTTGAAGTCATTCTGTTTCGCTCCATTCTCTCTACATGACCGAACCACCTCAACAACCCTTCCTCAGCCCTCTGGACAACAGTTTTGGTAATCCCGCACCTCCTCCTAACTTCCAAACTACGAATTCTCTGCATTATATTCACAGCACACATTGCCCTCAGACATGACATCTCCACTGCCTCCAGCCTCCTCCTCGCTGCAACATTCATCACCCACGCTTCACACCCATATAAGAGCGTTGGTAAAACTATACTCTCATACATTCCCCTCTTTGCCTCCAAGGACAAAGTTCTTTGTCTCCACAGACTCCTAAGTGCACCACTCACTCTTTTTCCCTCATCAATTCTATGATTCACCCTCATCTTTCATAGACCCATCCGCTGACACGTCCACTCCCAAATATCTGAATACGTTCACCTCCTCCATACTCTCTCCCTCCAATCTGATATTCAATCTTTCATCACCTAATCTTTTTGTTATCCTCATAACCTTACTCTTTCCTGTATTCACCTTTAATTTTCTTCTTTTGCACACCCTACCAAATTCATCCACCAATCTCTGCAACTTCTCTTCAGAATCTCCCAAGAGCACAGTGTCATCGGCAAAGAGCAGCTGTGACAACTCCCACTTTGTGTGTGATTCTTTATCTTTTAACTCCACGCCTCTTGCCAAGACCCTCGCATTTACTTTTCTTACAACCCCATCTATAAATATATTAAACAACCACGGTGACATCACACATCCTTGTCTAAGGGCCCACTTTTACTGGGAAAAAAATTTCCCTCTTTCCTACATACTCTAACTTGAGCCTCACTATCCTCGTAAAAACTCTTCACTGCTTTCAGTAACCTACCTCCTACACCATACACTTGCAACATCTGCCACATTGCCCCCCTATCCACCCTGTCATACGCCTTTTCCAAATCCATAAATGCCACAAAGACCTCTTTAGCCTATCTAAATACTGTTCACTTATATGTTTCACTGTAAACACCTGGTCCACACACCCCCTACCTTTCCTAAAGCCTCCTTGTTCATCTGCTATCCTATTCTCCGTCTTACTCTTAATTCTTTCAATTATAACTCTACCATACACTTTACCAGGTACACTCAACAGACTTATCCCCCTATAATTTTTGCACTCTCTTTTATCCCCTTTGCCTTTATACAAAGGAACTATGCATGCTCTCTGCCAATCCCTAGGTACCTTACCCTCTTCCATACATTTATTAAATAATTGCACCAACCACTCCAAAACTATATCCCCACCTGCTTTTAACATTTCTATCTTTATCCCATCAATCCCGGCTGCCTTACCCCCTTTCATTTACCTACTGCCTCACGAACTTCCCCCACACTCACAACTGGCTCTTCCTCACTCCTACAAGATGTTATTCCTCCTTGCCCTATACACGAAATCACAGCTTCCCTATCTTCATCAACATTTAACAATTCCTCAAAATATTCCTTCCATCTTCCCAATACCTCTACCTCTCCATTTAATAACTCTCCTCTCCTATTTTTTAACTGACAAATCCATTTGTTCTCTAGGCTTTCTTAACTTGTTAATCTCACTCCAAAACTTTTTCTTATTTTCAACAAAATTTGTTGATAACATCTCACCCACTCTCTCATTTGCTCTCTTTTTACATTGCTTCACCACTCTCTTAACTTCTCTCTTTTTTCTCCATATACTCTTCCCTCCTTGCATCACTTCTACTTTGTAAAAACTTCTCATATGCTAACTTTTTCTCCCTTACTACTCTCTTTACATCATCATTCCACCAATCGCTCCTCTTCCCTCCTGCACCCACTTTCCTGTAACCACAAACTTCTGCTGAACACTCTAACACTACATTTTTAAACCTACCCCATACCTCTTCGACCCCATTGCCTATGCTCTCATTAGCCCATCTATCCTCCAATAGCTGTTTATATCTTACCCTAACTGCCTCCTCTTTTAGTTTATAAACCTTCACCTCTCTCTTCCCCTTGCATGTTGTCTACGTAAAATAGGGTCTTCAGTAATTCTTTTAGCGGGCTGTTACAGTTCACAGGGTGGTAGTCTATGGTAGCCTGTAATAGGAATGGTGAACTAGTGGCACCAAACAACACTGCCCTGAATCTGTAGGTATCATATCCTTGCTCCGGCACCTCCCTGTTAGCCAACCACAAGAATCTCGTGTAGTCCCTATCTTGTGGCTGCAACCCAATCCGTAGGAAGGCTTTGCTGATATCTGCTGCATAGGCATACTGTTCTGTCCTGAATCTCAACAACACATCTGCTAATTTCTGCTTCAGGGAGGGCCCTGTGAGCAGACAGTCATTCAACAATGGCTCTTGGGGACTCGCCTGTGAGCTGCAGTTGAAGACCACTCTGATGGGAGTGGTTACTGACTCCTTGGTGACTCAAGAAATCGTAATGACACGATTGCTGGAGTTTTGAGACTCTATGACCGCGGGTTCAATCCTGGCCAGGGGTATGGTTTCCTTGGTGACTGCCATGTGTGGAAGATAATGGGTGTTTTCCCCAGGGTACTTTCTCAGTGAACCCGAGGGCCAGCTGTTCCTTAATAATTCATCGTATTTCCCCACCAGACCCTTCTTGGTCAGGCTGTTCACCAATGAATTCAACTGACCCTGTGCCTTCTTGAAATTAGTGGGCAGCGTTTGGTGTACCGGTTTCCATGGGAGTCACACCCAGTACTGTTCGTCCTTGAACTGCACATGGTTCAAGTAATCTTGATACGTCTCTTCGTGTTCAGGGGGCGGCTGGTCACCCTTAATCCCTACTATATCCAGGTCCCATAGTTTATGGTTTGGGATCACTGTCGGCTATGTCGACTTGTGACTCTGGTAGATCTTTGTGCAGACTAATCCGCATCATCAGTACATTATTATTATTATTATAATCAAAGGGGAAGCGCTAAACCCGGAGGATTATACAGCGCCTGGGGGGGATGTGGAAGGCATTCAGGCTTAATTCGGGGAACTGGAGCACAGTTCCAATTCCCTAAATCAAGAGCCCCTCACCAACATCAAGGAACCTTCCTTGAGGGGATCACCAGTACAGCCTCAGTTGCTGTAGTACCGGAGCCCTCCTTTCCCGGGATTGCAGGGAAGTGAGCCGGTATCCTGCCTCCTACGATGTACCCCGCTGGAGTCCTGTACAGGCCAACACCCTCCTTCATAACCTTTCTCATCGACACAAACTCATCTATGTAATCTCCGCCTACCAAGATTCCTACATTACTGATGTTGTCTGTAGTGATGTCTGGCTCCGCCAGCTTCACACCCAACTCCCTCAGATGTTTGACTGCTGCAGCCAGTCCCTTAGTGGTAATGATATTGGGAAGCCTCTTCACTATCAAGGCTGAAATTTCCTGGCGATGCCCGGCTAATCTGACTGCCACATTACAACTGGATAAGACCTGCGTGGGACCTGCCCACCAAACCCTTCCACCTTCATGTCAACCTTACCACCTGTCTTCAACTTTACCTTAGTTGCAAGACTCTCCGTTATGAAGGATCTTTGTGCCCCAGTGTCGAAGAACAAGCGGGTCATTTCAGACTTCTTCCCATTCGTAACCACCACCATTATGGTGAGCAAGGCCACCGAACCTTGAAACTGCTCGCCAGAACAAACCCCTGGTGCTGCACTCACCACATTCACCACTACTTCAGGCTTGTCCTTGCTCTCAGCTCGTGCTGATCTGGTGTCATTAGGACACAGTACACTGTGGTGCTTACCTTTCCGACAGCCCCGACACTCATTGAGTTGAGCATTACAGTCCCTGGCAAAATGTTCCCCACAACACTTGAAACAGAGTCTCAATTTCCTTAGTCGCTGAACCCTTCTGTTATAGGTGGTGAAGCTCGAGCACCCTGAACTAGCATGTTCTCCTTCACAAAACATGCACTGTCTCATACTGGCCATCTTAGTGACTTCTCCCTTGGCCCTGCTGGTGGAGGACTCGTCCTGGGCATAATAAGTGCTGGCCCTAGTAGGAGATGGTTTAGCTTTATCTCTCGAATGTCTGGGGAAGTCGATCGACTTCACCTTGTTGGGCAATTTCTCCCCCTGACCTACGCTCAGGTGAGATACGAGATCCCCCAACCCTTCAACAATTTGTTGTATCGTGAAGCGGTTTTTCCGATATTTCAAATGCAACTCGTGTACTGTAGTGCTAGCCAGTTTCCTCTGAATCACCTGACAAATGACCCATTCTGAATCATCCTCATCGTGTAAATCTCTGAAACTATTTGTCTAGCTCATAATTTCAATGCGGAACCTCTCTAGGCTTTGACAGTCATGTCGGCAAGCCTCAAGATCCAACAACCGATAAAGTATGGCCACCTTTATCTCTTCAGTGTTGCCAAACATGTCCCTTAACTGGTCTTTGGCATGTTGGTAATTAGTGTCAGTAATCTGGTAGTGCCAGACCAAGTCTAGGGCTTTACCTTCCAGCTGTGATCGCAAACACTGCAATTTGACCACATCTGCCAAATCGTTTCTGTCATCTATCTGGGCTTTAAACTGATCCCAGAAAGCAATGTACTCTGTTAGGGTTTTGTCAAACGTTGGTAAACTCAATTGGGGCAACCTGGGCAACATATTAACAGGCGTGTGGCTGCTCGGGGAACCCCCAGTATTCGTCACCCCACTTGGCTTACTAGCCTTTAATGTGCTTAACTGATCTTTGTACGTATTCGTCTCATGGTGACAATCTACATCATCCTTAGTGAATTCGTCCTGAGCTTGCCGAAGACTATACTGGGATTCACCATCCTCAATAGCCTGTAGCTCATATGCTGAGAATGCTCGTTCGTAGGCTTCCCATTTTTCCCCCAAATGCTTCAAGCAGTCTTGCAAATCATCACAGTCTACTGCATTGGCTAGTAGCCTTGCACCTGTTGCGCATTTTGTTCAAATGTCCTATGTATGCAGCCACTGATCGTTTTAATTTTGCTGACACTGAACCAGACTCTGTTGGATTCTCATCTGCCATTGTCGAGATTTAATTAGGAGTGTGACACTAAATGTACTTTACTCAGCCCACCCTACAGCATGACATGGTGTTAGGCAAGAATGAACGAGTCTCAAGGCTCCTCAACAAGCTTAACAATTCCCTTTATTATATTGACTCTACTCTGACTCAAAATGTACAGTGTAAGCTCTCAAATCCCAGTCGAAATGTGTATCAATATGAAAGCTTAACCTAGCAATTTCCTGCACAACGTCAGCAAATACTTACAGGACTTAAGTTAGTCTCTGGTACAAATCACAAATCCCACATTAAAATGAGTCAAAGACAATGAAATTCACACAAAAATGCAGTTTACAAATTAAAAAATCACTTGGTTAGCACAAATAAATTCAACAATTCAACTTGTGAAACAGTAAATAAAAAATGTGTGTAAACAGCTTGGCCTAACTCTGCACAGCTTACTCAGTCTAGCATGGATGATTGGATAAGGTAAATCCTAACCTAACTAATGTGCTATAGCCTAAACCTGGCTTCAGAACTCACTGTGAATAATAACTAGGTTAAATCTGTCCTAGCTACTATAACTGTTGTAAATATTGCACAAGCCTAGCTTAACTGTGGCTACCTTGCAAATCCACTAAGTAATTAACACATAAGTCTCCTACTTTGGTTTACTTGTAATCACTGTAAATAATTAAATTCACAAGCTTCTCTAGCCTACCTGGCCTGCCTGTAATTTACTGCAAATAACAACTGTGTATAGTCAGCTTGGCCTAGCCTCTGTGTTAACTCTGGGCCTGGGTGCTAACTTAACTTGACTCTGTTAAACTGGTTCCTAACTGTGGCCTAGCTATGTTAATTTTAACCTAGCTATTCCACATCACAGTTCAAAGGACCACTTGTGAAAATTTGTCTCGACTACCTCCATGTGAGTTGTCTACCCTGGCAAGTTCTGTTGACACTGAGCCCTGAGGTCGGTACCTCAGCCTCGCAAGTGGCTTATAGGACAGATTTTCATAAATGACTGATGTTGCAAGAAATCTCGCCTGCATGCACATATAAAGGACTAACTTACTTGGTGTTGGAGAATGTATCTCGGTCTTCAACCTCCCTAAACTTTAGTCCCTGTGGACTTCCCCTCAGAACCACGTGCAACCGGGAGCCTTAATTCCTGCAATATTCAATCGTTATTAGTGACCTGCCTCCACCTCAGAAATTCCTATTTCCAAGGGGGTGCGTATCCCCTGGACTAACTATGCAGAGAGTGGCACTAGCTTCTAGGCTGACAAGAGACGCCGGTATGTACTGGTCATGAAGTGCCGGCTGCACAAAGCCCACAGCATGACTCGCAAATTTTCCCCAGACACTGGCCAGGACCCTAAGAAAAATGGAGGTCTTGTCTTACTGTATGGGCCTGACGGAGGAGGACATCTACAGTACGTCGAGGTGCCTCCACCAGATTTCCCAAGGTCTAGTATATGAAGACATGTGGGGGCGCCACCTGCTAATCATGGCTCTTGCTCAGATGGTGTCTAGTCTTAGAAGAAAGGGCACTGTGGTCTCAAACCTGTGCCCCAGTATTCAAACTTGGGCTGCCAGTTCTCACTGGCTAACATAACCTAGTGAAAGCCTACATTATTGGCCTATTACTACCTACATTACAGCCCTAGGTCTACATTATCTACAGTTGCCTGAATAATCCTAATATTAGTGTACTAACAGTATAAACTATCTACTTCCTCCCTGAAGGGTAAATCTATCTATTAAGAAGTACCTTCCAACCACCTTCGCCAACCCAGGTGTGTGTGTGTGTGCGTTTTGGTTGGGTGTAAGGGACACCCAACCCAGCTGTTTATCTGTGACATGTTGGGATCTTCGTACGCCGTATCTGTCCTGTGGAACTTTTGGACTGAATAAATTTCCACATCTGGGTTCGATTCCCAGCAAGAGTAGAAACATTTGGCGGGCAAGTTTCTTTACACCGGTTGTCTATGTTCACCCATCAGTAAAATGGGTACCTGGGTGTTAGTCGACTGGTGTGGGTCGCATCCTGGGACAAAACTGACTTAATTTACCGGAAATGTTCAGCACAACAAGCGCCTTTCTATATAGTAGTACGTCATTGATGTCAGCTATGGTCTGTATACGTTGTACATGTATTTTAAGGGTCATTTTCACTTCAAAACACCTGTACTGTGGAAATTTATTTGGTCCCAAAAGTTCCACAGGACCGATCCGACATGACCGTGATGGAACGGCTGAGCTGGATGGCCCTTATACCCCACCCAAACAAACAGCATTCTCTCTAGTTGGCGGTGGATTATTGGTAGGCATTTATTTAATTTATAGATTAACTCTTCAGGGAAGGAGTAGGTAGTTTTACTGGTAGTACACTAATATTAGGTTTACTAAGGCATCTGTAGATAATAATAATGCAGACCTAAGACCTTAACATAGGTAGTAATAGGCCAATAATGAAGCCAAACACTAGGATAAGTTAGCTAGGGAGAACTGGCAGCCCTAGTTTGAACGAAGAGACGAGGGTCTGGAAGAGAGACCAGCTTGTTCTTCTTAAGACAGACACCGACTGGACAAGACGTGCCTGGTGGCCCGGTGGCCTGGTGGCTAAAGCTCCCGCTTCACACACGGAGGGCCCGGGTTCGATTCCCGGCGGGTGGAAACATTTCGACATGTTTCCTTACACCTGTTGTCCTGTTCACCTAGCAGCAAATAGGTACCTGGGTGTTAGTCGACTGGTGTGGGTCGCATCCTGGGGGACAAGATTAAGGACCCCAATGGAAATAAGTTAGACAGTCCTCGATGACGCACTGACTTTCTTGGGTTATCCTGGGTGGCTAACCCTCCGGGTTAAAATCCGAACGAAAATCTTATTTTTCTTTCCTTTCAACGTACCAGCCGTATCCCACTGAGGTGGGTGGCCCAAAAGAAAAAATTTGAAGTTTCTCCTTTTAAATTTAGTAAAATATACAGGAAAGGGGTTACTAGCCCCTTGCTCCCGGCATTTAAGTCGCCTCTTACGACACGCATGGCTTACAGAGGAAGAATTCGTTCCAAACTTCCCCATGGAGATAAGAGGAAATAAACAAGAACAAGAATTAGAAAGAAAATAGAAGAAAACCCAGAGGTGTGTGTATATATATGCTTGTACATGTATGTGTAGTGTGACCTAAGTGTAAGTAGAAGTAGCAAGACTTACCTGTAATCTTGCATATTTATGGGACAGACAAAAGACACCAGCAATCCTACCATCATGTAAAACAATTACAGGCTTTCGTTTTACACTCACTTGGCAGGACAGTAGTACCTCCCTGGGCGGTTGCTGTCTACCAACCTACTACCTACAGAAATCTTATCTTATCTTATCTTATCTTATCATGATCAGCAGACGGCGCCCCCCACGTGTCTTCACATCTGAGACCTGGGGAAATCTGGTAGAGGCACCTCGATGTACCGTAGATGACCTCCTCCATCAGGCCCATACAGTAAGACACGACCTCCACTTTAATCTCGTAGATTTCTGGCCAGTGTCTGGGGAGATTGTGAGTGAGTTGATCTGTGGGCCCGGTGTGCAACAGGCAGTGCATGCCCAGTAAATACCAGTGTCTCAGGCAGTCCTGGAAGCTAGTGTCCGTGTCTGCATAGTTATACTAGGGATACATACCCTCTTGGATATAGGAATTTCTGAGGTGCAGGCAGGACAAAATAACGATTGAATATTGCGGGAATTTAAAGGGTTCCCTGGTTGCACGTGGTTTCTGAGGGGAAGTCCAAAGGGGCAAGGCAAAGCTTAGGGAATTGAAGATCAGGATATATGCTGCAACAAACCAAGTAAGTTAGTCCTTTATACGTGCAAGCAGGCGAGTTTCTTGCAACATCAATCATTTGTGAAAATCTGGGCCTATAAGCCACTTGTGAGGCTGAGGTACCCACCTCAGAGCTCGGTGGGCACCCAGAAATTTTTTCCAGGGTAGGCGACTCACTTGGAGGCAGCCACACAAATTTTCACAAAAGTGGTCCTTCGAAAACCGTTATGTGGAATAGCTAGGTTAAGCTATCATAGCTAGGCCTCAGTTAGGAACCAGTTTAACAGAGTTAGGTTAAGTTAGCACACCCAGGCCCAAAGTTACACAGAGGCTAGGTCAAGCTGACTATACACAGAAGTTGTTGTTTGCAGTAATTTACAGGCAGGCCAGGTAGGCTAGAGAAGCTTGTGAATTTAATTATTTACAATGATTACAAGTAATCCAGAGTAGGAGCTTGTGAATTTAATTACTTACAGTGGATTTGCAAGGTAGCCACAGTTAGGCTAGGCTTGTGCAATATTTACAAAAGTTATAGTAGCTAGGACAGATTTAACCTAGTTATTATTTACAGGGAGTTATAAACCAGGTTTTTAAACTCTAGCACACTAGCTAATTAGGATTTTAAACCCTTTTCCAACCATCCACGCTAGACAGAGTAAGCTGGGCACAGTTAGGGCCCAAACAGTTTACATACATTATTTATTTACTGTTTCACAAGTTGACAAGTTGAATTGTTGAATTTATTTGTGTTAACCAAGTGATTTTAATTTGTATACTGCACTTTTATTGTGTGATTTTCATTGTCTTTGATTCATGTTAATGTGGGATTTGTGAATTGTACCTGAGACTAGGTTAAGTCCTGTAATTTATTTGCTGGGATTGTACAGGAAGTGCTAGGTTAAAGCTTCCACATTGATACACATTTTGATTGGGGGTTTGAGAGCTAACAGTGTAACATTTTAAGTCAGAGTAGAGTCAATATAACAAAGGGAATTGTTAAGCTTGTTGAGAAGCCTTGAGACTCGTTCATTCTTACCTAACACCGTGACGTGTTGTGGGGTGGACTGGGTAAATTACAAATTAGTGTCACACTCCCATTAAACTTTTTACAATGGCAATGGGGGTTCAGAAGAGTCTGGTTCAGTGTTAACAAAATTAAAAAAAGATCAGTAGCAGCATACAAAAGGGGATCTGAACAGAACATTAACAAGTGGAAGGCTACTTGCCAACGCAGTAACGTAGACTGCGATGATTTGCAAGACTGCTTGAAGAGTTTGGGGGAAAATAGGGAAGCCTATGAACAAGCATTCTCAGCATATTAGCTAAAAGGCTATTGAGGATAAAGAATCCCCGGGAAGTCTTCAGCAGGCTCTGGACGAAATTCACTAAGGATGATGTAGATTGTCATCAGGAGATGAATATGACAAAATAAGTTAATTTCATTAAAGGCAGTATTCCAAGGGTGGTGTTGAACACCGTAGGTACCCCAAACAACCACAACCTGTCAATATGTTGCCCAGGTTGCCCCAGTTGAATTTACCGACATTTGACGGAACCCTAACTGAGTACATTGCTTTCTGGGATCAGTTTAAAGCCCCGATAGATGACAGGGAACAATTTTGTCAGATGTCGTCAAGTTTTCAGTATTTGCGGTCGCAGCTCAAGGGTAAAGCCTTAGACCGGGCCCGGGCCCCTCCCAAATTTTCTGACACTTTTTACCAACATGCCAAAGCCCAAATTAGAAGAAAATTTTTTGGGCAAAACTGAGGAAAATAAAGGAACTAAAACTTTATGGGTTTTTTGGGATCTAGAGGTTTGTAGACATGACCTAAAACCCTAGAGAAGTTCCGTATTAAATTATGAGCTTTGACAAATATTTTCCAGAGTTTGGGCCCTAAATAGGAGATTCAAAATTTTGGGCCCCTTAGCCAGGTGATTCAGAGGAAAGGCTAGCACTAAAATTGCATGAGTTACACAAAAAAAAATTCGGAGGGAATGGGTTTTTCCACGATAAAAAAAATTTTTGGGGGGTTGGGGAGATCTCTTTTTTCTCATTTAAGAAATAGGGGGTAAAGGAGAAGAGTAAACCCCCATGGGCCACAAAAAAAAACCCCAGAAAGTTACTCAAAGATCCGAGAGAACATTTGAAAAAGCTCGTAGAAAACTTTGGGAAAGTGTAACTAGGTAAAGAGGTGTTAAGGAAAAAAACCTCTAAGCAGAACCTTATAGGCCCCAAAACCAAATTTGCTTTTTCTGGAAGGCACACCCTAGCACGATTTTGCTGGGAAAGTATAAACCACGGGGAGCAATGGGCAACGAGACAAAGGGAGTTGAGACCCCTTGCTTAAAGTGTTGTGGGGAAAACTTTTGCAAGAAAACTGGGCACCCACCAGTGAGTGTCGAGTCCCGTTGCAAAGGTAAGCACCATACTCACTATGGGCCCAAAAATTTAAGGGGGAAAAACCCGGCTAGTAGGGATATCTCTCAGGAGAGGGTAGAAAATGATTCCCGAGCCTGAAATGGGGAGCCAGCGTGATTTGGGGATTTAAGCCCTCTAATCTGAGTGAGAAAACAAAGGAGGGGTGGGTGCCCCCACCTACAAGGGCAAGGCAAAGGTTGTAATGGGCAAAAGGGCCGAAACAAAACCCCATTTTTTCTTTGCCCCCGGAGCACAAGTACCTTGATAACAAGGGAAATTTGGGGGGCAAAATTTAAAAATTGAAGGGCCCCAAAGAAAGTTAGTAAAAGATTTTTGGGAGGGGCTGTAAGGGCAGGTTTTCCCCCCCAAATCTTAAAGTGGGGGATGTCCAGTTTAAATTAAAGGGGGCCCTCACAGAGACCCTTTTCAGCCTTGGGGAAAAGACATTACCCCCGGGGGAATTACAGTGAGAGGGCTTTTCTACAGCAGCTAAGCAAATTTAAAGACCCTTTACCCTGAAGCGGCCCGACCAGGGAATTTCCACTGACAAAAGTCGAAAAATTTGGTTCCTGGTGGGGGGCCAATCATAAGATACTTCCTGGGCTACAAAACCCGGGCCCTTTAAGGGGAAAGGAAATTTGGGTTTTTAAAAAGATCCCCCGTAGGATACAAACCCTAGGGCCCGGGAGGATTCCACCTGAAATTTCCCCGCCAGCCCGAAGAGGAAAAACTGTCCCCATGATAGCCCGGGGGAGTATGATAATGAAAAAACCAGTATACACGATGAACCCCAGGGGAAAATGAACCAGGTAGGTATGACGAACACCCCGGCCCCCCTTGGGGAAAAAACTTTTTCAGGGTTTCTAAATAGGGAGATAGATTTTCCCTTTAAATCCAGGGAACCCCGAAAAATTGGGGGGAAAGGCTACCAGGGGATGGGGCCCTTGGGAAAGGGGGAATTTCGGAGCCCCCTCAGTCAAGGCCCAGACCCTAAGAAAGACGTTAAATTAAAGGGAAAAAGGGGCAAAAAACCACCGGAACCAACCCAAATTTACACCCCCAAAAGGGCCATGCAGGGGAAACTGGGCGGTTAAGTTAGACCGGAGGCCCGCTCGACGAAGCGGCTGGGTGGCACTTGTGTCCAGGGTTTCCCCTGGGGGGCTCCTGAAGGTGAACTTGATTTTAAATTAGCGCCACCTTCGGGCCCGGGGGGAAAGGGGGTGGGAAAATTTTTTTGGTCCCTAAGTTTCCCCAGGAAACCCAAACCAAAATGGCCGGATTTGGAAAAAGCTGAGCTTGGGTGGCCCTTATTTCCCCACCCAAACAAACCCTTCTCTCTAGTTGGCGGGGATTTGGTTTTGGGAGGCTTTAAATTTTTTTTATTTTAGATTTACAACCCTTAGGGGAAGGGGTGGTAGTTTTAAAATGGTATACACTAAAATTAGGTTTTTCTAAGGCAAACTGAGATAGTAATAATGTAGACCAAAAACCTTAAAAATAGGAGTAATAGGCCGATAATGTGGGGAAAAACACTAGGAAAGTTAGCTAGGGGGAACTGGCAAAACCCTAGTTTGAACAAAGAGAAAGAGGGCGGAAGGGATACCAGCTTTTCTTCTTAAGACAGACAAAAACCCAAAATGGGCAAAAACTGGGGCCGTGATCAGCAGACGGCGCCGCCCCCCCCCGTGTCCTTCACATCTGAAACCGGGGAAAAACTGGGAGAAAGGGACCTTTGAAGGGACCTTAGATGACCCCGTCCAAAGGGCCCCCCAGAAGACAAAACCTCCACTTTTTTCTCGTAGATTTCCCGGCCAGTGTCTGGGGGGAAATTTTGATGATTGATCTGTGGGCCCAATGTGGGACCCGGCAGTGCCCTGCCCAGTAAGTACCAGTGCCCTCAGGGCAGTCTGGAAGCTAGGGGTCCTTGTCCGCATAATTATACTAGGGGATACATACCCTCTTGGATAAAAGGGAATTTTCGAGGTGGGAAAGGGAGGACAAAATAACATTGAATATTGCAGGAATTAAAAGGGTTTCCCGGGTTTCCCGGGGGTTTTCCTGAGGGGAAAATCCAAGGGCTAAGGCAAAGCTTAGGGAAGTTGAAGATCAGGAAAAGCTGGGAACACCAAGTAAGTTAATCCCTTTAAAAACGTGCATGCAGGCGAGTTTTCCCTTCAACATCAATCATTTGTGAAAATCTGTCCTATAACCCCCCTTTTGGGGGGCCCGAGGTAAACCCCCCCCCAAAAGCTCGGTTTTCCACCCAGAGTTTGCCAGGGTAAGGCCAAATCAAATTGGAGGCAGTCCCCAAAAAATTTTTTCCCTGTACACACAAAGAAAAACTTTAATAAATTTAAAAAAATCATTGTTAAAAAAATTTTCGATGGTTTTGTACCCTGAAGACAAAACCCTCTGATTTAATTTTGCCCCTTAAAGGGGGGGTGGGGGGGGGGAAATTTGTTTCAAGGCATCGGGAAAAGAAAAATGTCCTCCCCTAAAAAGGGTAAAAATAGGGGATAATACCCCTGGATAAGTTTCTGGGGAAAAGGCGGGCCCGGGAACAAAAGGGGGTTGGGAAATTGGGAGAATATTCCCTTTTTGGTTGAAAAACGTGGTTCAAAACCCCCCCAAAGGTTTTAACTAGCCGGGGGGAAAATTGAAGGGATGGGAATAAAAAATGCCTGCACCCAAAAGTAAGAAAACCCCCTTTTATCTCGGATTTCTGGCCACTAATTTTGGGGTGATTATCTGTCCCATTGCAACGGAGGCTGAAAGTACCACCTCAGGGCTCGGGTTTGGTTCCAAGTTTCGGGGGTACAACCCCTTGGAATAAATTTTTCACAGACACTAAAAATTGAAATTTAAATTATTCCTTTGATTTTAAAATAAAGGGGAAAGAAATTTGGGTTAAAGACAATTATGTGAAAACCGGGTGTGCCATCTTAGGGGGGAGTTTTTGTTATTTGTGCGTTAAAACCACTTTTCAAACCCATAAGCTCTTCCCGGGGTTTGGGGGTAAATAGAAGTAAAAAATTTTTAAAGAAACCCAAAAAAAAATACAAATTTTAAATTAAATTATAAAAAAAAACTCTTTATGTCCCTAGAGAAAAGGGTAAAACCAAAATCAACAGAGTTTTTTTAATTGGGGGTATTTTAAAAAAACCTTTTTAATAATAAAAGTAAAAAAATTTTATTATTACAAAATACATCAAAAATTATCATACAAAAGACATATTAAGGAATAGGATCCCAAAAAATCGAGGTCATTTCCTGGGTTTTTTACCTTATTATTAAAAAAAGGAAAATTTTTTCCCCCCCCAAAAAAGCTTCTCTAAAACCATTTGGATTCTAAAACGGGGTTCATTCGGGGGATGGTTTTACATTTTTCTTTAGTCTTTCCCCCCCCTTTTCTTTTTTCTCAACCCCCCCTAAGGTCCCCCCCCTTTTTGCACCCTTTCCCTTTTAGCCTTTTAAAATCCGGGCCAATAACTGGGGGAACACAAAGTTGTGCTCTCCCCCCCTTAAAAGAGCTTTGGTTCCACCTTGACAAATTGCAGAAAGATATTCTGGACACGTTTCTTGAAAATTTTAAAACAAGATTTACTTCAGTTTTTTACTCTGTCTTCAACATTCAGCATATCCAATGCTGAATTACCCTGGCCACAGGGTTTCTCTTGGCCCCAGCCCCAGGAGATCTAGGGTTTTGTTCTGGGTGATTTGCAGTCTTTTCATTTTTTTGAAAAGGCGAAAGTACCATGAAGAGCAAGCTAATCCATAGGCATTGTATAAGGGCTAGCATGGGTTCCTGCGACCCTCAGTAGGTAACACTGTGCTTTTCTAAAGGAACTTCATCGGGCATTCGTTTTTTTACTACACTGTTCCCCTATCAATTCTCCTGACAGCAGGGTCAAAGGGATTCCCAGATTTTTACGATGAAGCAAAGTGATGACTCCCCATTACTGAACTTTAAAAATTATTTACCCTTCCAGTTTTTTTTTTGTTCCAAAAGAGAAGGCTTCATTTTTTCCAGGTATGAAAGTTTTTTGCCCCTTAACCATTTTGTGCGGGACTCCAGCCCATGTTAAAACATTAGCAATTCTTTGGGTCTTTACCTGCACTACAGAGCACTGTCACTGCATACAGTAGGGTTTGCACTTGCACGATGGCATATCTTTTGCAAAACTAAGAATAATAAGGGCCCCAGAAACACCTTGGGGGGAAACCACATTTATCGGCAGGAGTTGATTCCGTTTGTTGTTTTTGACTATTTGTTCCTTTGCAAAGGAGACTTAAACCATCTACGAACCTATACTGATGCTTGAAGTTTCTTAATAATATATTGGGTTGACAGTATCGAAGGCCTTTGCAGGTCAAAGGTTCCAACCTTGAGGTTCCCTTTAAATTTTCAGTTCCGGGTAACCCATAGATTAATAAGGGGGGGGATGGGTTTGATAGGATCTCAAACCCCGATTGATACTATGGAGAATGCGTTGTCTTAAGGTATTTAACTATTTGAGAATACACCCCCCCTCCCCAGAATTTTAGATATTAATGATATACTAACGGTCTATAGTTGCAACTCAGACCCTATTATTTTTCTAAAGATGGAGTAATCTGGCCTCCTTGAACCCCTCCGGAAGGTATTAGGGGTGATTGAAGATTTATTATGGAGCAAAGGGTTTGACATTCAGAAGCCCCCTTTTTTAGGAACTTAGACGGGAGTTATCAGGGCCTGTGCTCTTAGTTGGGTTAACCGCTTGTTCTTTTTTAATAAAGTCATGAGATAAAACCTTACTAGTTTACAAGTTTTGGGTACCCCTTTATTGGGAAAATATTTTTGAAACTTTCAGAGTCCCGGTTAAAGGGATTGATGCAGCTGGTATTTACTTTACTGTTTTGATGCAACAGATGTTAGAGGAATTAAAGCAATTTGCACTTAGATGTTTCGTGGGATACCTCATTATCGATAGTGAGTACTAGTAAACCTATCTACTGGGTTATGGGTATACCCCCAAATGTTTTTTGTTGTTGCCAGAGCTTTCTGGGGTTTTGGGGTTAATCTTTAATTTTTTAGCAATATGCTTTGCCTTTGTCCTTTTAAAGCCTCTGACCTGTTCCTTCACCCCTTTTGGAATTCATTTATGCTGCAATACCGTCTGTTTGCTTTAAACGTTTTTTGAGCTGGGCTCTGAATTTCAATTATCTAATACTCGTAGTCTTCCCGGGTTTTTCTTGTTTAATCCTAACCCTTTAACGGTGCAATAATTTTAAAAATGGTAGTGAACATTTTTTTTGAATTTTTCCCAGGGATCGTTTTGTCCCGGCAACTTGTTTCCTGTCCGTCACAAATTGTTAGCCTATTTATCAGTGTTTTTTTTACTTAGTTTCTAGTTTACCCCCATTTTTATTGTCCTGTGAGGCCTATCCCATCCCTAGTATTTTCCTGGTGCAGAAATGATGAAATGATCACCAAAACCTGTGGTAATGATGCCGATGACAATGTTCTCACGCGGTTACAAAAGTGGTCAATTGGGGGGCTGAGAACTGTGTGTCCGGGTTTGGGGTATTAATTATTTGGGTTTTAGCTATTTAAAACCTGAATTTGCTTATACCTTTTGCATAGCCCTTATTTTTTCTGCGGGGGAAAAAGATATTGAAATCGCCCAAAATTATTTTCTCGCAATTGTTTTTAAACCCGGGCAAGACTCTGGAAAAGTTTCTAAGAATGGGCCGGGTAGGGGGGGGGGGGCGGAACTAGTTCCTACTAAGATGGGTTTTGGGTTTTTGGGGGCACACTTTTAAAACCTAGAACTCCAGTTTTGTTTTTTAAATCGGTCTTGGGGTTTTAAGCAAGTCATTTTAAGTAGGGACATACTCCACCACCCTTTCTGTTCCTTTAAGCGTTTTATATGTAACCTTTTATTTTACCTTCGTCATCCCGATCCCAACCCAAAATTCAGAATGTTAAACTCCGGGCCCCATTTTGTTAGCAGAATCCAATCTCTGCCAATTTTTGGAAAAGTGATCTTTCATTACATGAAAAGTGAAGGCCTGTTTTCATAAAAAAATCATAAATCAATTAGGCAATGGCTTTATATTAAAAATTTGGTAAATCAATTTCTCACTGCTAAAGGGTAACTGTGCCAAAGGCATTTGTTACACACAAAATGAAATTTTTGGCACCGTTGCAAAAATTGCAAAAATCCATCATGCACCCCCCCCTTACACATTTTACATAAGGGCCTTTTCTGTTTTTTTATGCAACTTTGTACAGTGTATCACCGTTTGGGAGGATTGAGATAATAAAAGGCGTATTGTCTCACATTGACCTATGTATGCATTACTATGGAGTTAAGGTATATCCCTAGCTTTCTAGACCGTCATTATCGCCGTCATTTATCTTCGTTTTGCCCCTGCCAATAGTTTTTAGGTCTGGATTAAATTTGGATTCACCACTTTAAAAGCGCTACAATAAGAGTTGGCCACTGTTTTTGTTGGGTTGCGGTGTTCCATACCTTGCGGGGAAGTGACATTTTTCTTTTTTTGGTTGGATGGCAACGTTGGGTTTTACTGTCCGGGCGCTGGGTTTACTTCCCCTTTCACCTTTTTCCCGCCCCCTACTGATTTCATTCTTCATGGAATTGAAGAAGAAAAAAATATAATTATGGAGCCTGTACCCCCTAAAGCCTCCATTTTCACTTTTGCTCTTTTACTCATATACAATAATATTTTTTCTTTTTCCAGTCCCTAGTCATTAGTATCGCTTTGCAATCACACTGAATTTTCAGTAAAAATTTCCCCTTTCAAAACCCCTTCACTGCTCACTTTTTTTTAACTTCACAAAACCCCTTTCAGTTTAACCCCTTTTTACACACTCCCCCACCCCCCTCACTTCACAGGCGGGTTCAAAACCCAAATTTCTTCAACTCCTTTCCATTTTGGTAGCCCGAAAAGGTTTAAAAAATGGTTTTATTTTCCAAATCCCCCCAATTCCCTTTTTCGGGGGTTTTGTGTCGGTTGTTTTTCCCCTGACCTTTCTGCTGACTCAGCCATTTTAAAACAAATGAGGGGATAACGCCCCCCCTGACTTTCCTTGGTTTATGATTATTTGGCTTTTTCGCTATGATTCTCTCATGTACATGGTCCTGAAAATAGGGGGCAGCTACTAAAACATAAAACCTTGACTATTTTAAAAATTTTACTTCTTTTTCCCCTGACGGCACTAGGGATAACCGCCCTATAACCCTTTGGGGTTTTGTACGTTGATTTGACGATTCTCCTTGGTTTCCCCCTTGGTTAAAAACCGGTCAATATGATGCTATTTCAACAATAAAGTCAGTAAAAATGTTTATGCCTGTGTACAAACAATCAGGCAATAAATTTGTATAAGTTTTTTTGTGTAACATTGAGACTTCACCTCTTGGTGATGTATCCGGGTTTTA
>NC_069463.1:31880170-31904207 GCF_026875155.1 Cherax quadricarinatus
TTCGGTGGAAAATTTAAAATTAATCTCTAGGCGGGATACTGCTGTACATAACTGCCCCCTTCAAAGGCAGGCAAAATTACTGACCTGGAGAGTATACAAAGAACTTTCATTACACATAAGTACGATAAGGAACCTAAAATTACTGGGAACGGTTAAAGTCCCTTGATTTGTTTTTCCCTTTGGAAAGTGGGCGAGAGAGATAAATGATAATATACATTTTAGAAAATCGTAGAGGGCTTAGTACCAAACTTACAAAACGAAATCGCCCCCTAGAAAGAAAAAGACTCGGCAGTAGATGCAGCAAAATAAGTGTCAGGGGGCCAAGAACGTTCAACTGCCTCCCAGGATACATAAATGGATTCCCAAACAGACCCTGGCTGGGGTTTCAAGAAGGCAGGGGGACAGGCCCCTAAAATCAGTACCTTACCAGCCAGGCTGTAGTTTCGTAAGTCAGTTTGCAGTGGCAAGCAGTAACAGCCTGGTTATTCAGACCCTGATCCACCACAAGGCCTGGTCTCAGACTGATCCCTGGGAGTGTTGACCCTGTTGAGAAATGGTTTGCCAGCTAAGGTTAAAGATTAAATATAGGGGGAACTTAGTTTGATAAGACAGCTATCGCCTACACAGCCGCCCGTGCAGGCGAGGTCTTGAAAAGCTGTCATAGCCACTTCTCAACAGGGTGGAATGGAAAATTATTAATATAAAAATTTCCCCTAGGGGGTATTATGTCAGCGTATTTCCAAAACTGATTGCTGACTGGAAAACTTTCTTCTTTCTTGTGTGGACTCAAAGGTCCACTCCTCACCAGGGGTTTTTTGGAGTTACTAATTGTAACTTTGTACTCAAAATGCACAGTCAATAGTAAATACTTATTATGAGTTAGTACACTTACAGAGTAATGTATCTGAAACCCTTGTTACTCCAGATATCTGATGACTGATTGAAGAATAGTGTTCTTTGAAAAAAATGTCACACTACACTCTGTTGGTTTGCAACACTCTTACATTGTTCAAGATTTGTTCATTTATTCACAATCCGTTTATTTTAAGGGGCTGATCCCCACTCTTCTGTAAGTGTTTATTTTTGTTTTGTGAGACACTTTGTTTACACTAACGTGCGGATCAGTGTTCTTTGTTGGGTTATTCCGGATCAGTGTGAATCCAGTAGGATCAAAAGTAATCAGAAAAACGCTACAGTCTCCTACACCATCACTGCCCATAGCACATGAAGGAAAAATTGACATAGCTTTTTTCCCTCCTTGTCAAACTTCTAATTAAGCAAAGCAGAATACTTGATTCTTGCTGTCCCTTTAAAATACACAACTATCTTTACCATGGAAATAAAGGGGGGAGCAGGATTTTCCTTAATTGTCCTGCTAAGGTAAGAGATAGACTGTCTATCATTAAATTAAGCAACTTGCAACATCGGACTCTTGCAAGGGCGGCAGCTGTTTGATCACGTCACATACTCGTACTGCTTGCTGTAGCAGTAAACAAGATGCTTGCCCCTTCTGAGAGGGCTGGGCCCTCGGGCTGAAAGGGGCTTTAAAGGAGCTGAATGGGGTTAATACCCCCCTCCTGGAGAAAATTTCTCCACAACCTCCGAAGCCCTCTCCAGGTATAGTTTATTCTCTTTTATAAAGTTGTGAAGGCTTAATCCTCTGTCTGGTAATCACTTAGACTGGTCTGGGCCCAGTCACGTCTGCTATCACACTAACCGGCCCCTCGGACCAGCAGGTTAGTTGGTTAATGAGATAAAAGCTGGTGGCTGAAGCTCTTGCTTCACACGGTGGATGTCTGTTGTGAAAATTTGTATGGCTGCCTCCATGTGAGTTGTCTACCCTGGCAAGCTCTGTTGACACCGAGCCCTGAGGCGGAACCTCAGCCTCACAAGTGGCTTATAGGACAGATTTTCATAAATGATGATGTTTTCAAAAAATTCGCCTGCATGCATGTATAAAGGACTAACTTATTTGGTGTTGGAGAATGTGTCTCAGGGCTTCAACCTCCCCAGGATTAAGTCCCTGTGGACTTCCCCTCAGAACCACGTGCAACCGGTAACCTTACTTCCTGCAATATTCAATTGTTATTAGTGGCCTGCCTACACCTCGGAAATTTCTATTTTCCAAGGGGTGTGTATCCTCTAGACTAACTATGCAGAGAGTGACACTAGCTTTTAGGCTGACAAGAGACGCCCGTACGTACGGGTCATGAAGTGCTGGCTGCACAAAGCCCACAGCACGACTCACTCGTAATTTTTCCCCAGACACTGGCCGGGATCCTAAGAAAAATGGAGGCCTTGTCTTACTGTATGGGCCTGACAGAGGAGGACATCTACGGTACGTCGAGGTGCCTCCACCAGTTTTCCCCGGAGCCTAGTTTGTGAAGACACATGGAGTTGCCACCTGCTGATCATGTCACTTGCTCAGATGGTGTCTAGTCTTAGAAGAAAGGGCACGGGTTTTTCTCAAAGCTGTGCCCCAGTATTCAAACTTGGGCTGCCAGTTCTCACTGGCTAACATACCTAGTGTTTGCCTATATTATCGGCCTATTACTACCTACGTTAAGGTCCTAGGTCTACATTATTATCTACAATTGCCTCAAAAATCCTAATATTGTGTACAAAACAGTATAAACTACCTACTTTTTTCCCTGAAGGGTAAATCTATCAATTAAGAAGTACCCTTCAACACCTTCGCCAACCCGGGTGTGTGTGTGTGTTTTGTTTGGGTGTAAGGGCCACCCAACCCAGCTGTTTATCCATGACATGTTGGGATCTTGTACGCTGTATCTGTTTGTGGAACTTTTGGACTGAATAAATTTCCACATCCTCCCGCCGCGAAGGTAGGTGCAAAGTCTAAATCAAGTCTGCCTCCCGCAGGCCCTCCCAGCGGGGGCCTGGACTTGAGCGCTGTTCGATGGGTTTGTCTGACCACTCTGGTCTGTTAACCTTGGGTCTAGCTTCTCCTGTCCCTGTCCCACCATGTGAACCTCGAGAGGTAAAAGCCTGTTGATGGGCCTTATGGTCTCGGCACCGTTCATTTTCACCTTCACCATTTTCAACTGCCCAGCCTTATCTGGGTGGGTCGACACCACCAGGCCTAGAGGCCAGTATGCCCTGGGTGCCTCGGGTTCTACTAGCACCAGGTCCCCTTTATTCAGCGTCATCTTATTTGCCTCAGAAATGTTCTCGCAGAGCTGTCAAGTAATCCCTGCACCACACCTGGTTCCATTTGTCTAGGATGTTCACCAATCTGTTGTGACTCATGTGCAGTTCTTCATTGATGGGGGGACCATCTGGCCCATAATAATCCTGCTTCTGGGAAAACTGGCTCAAAATTGCAGGGAAGGCCTCAATCCTCCTTCCAAACAGCTGTAAACCTCCTGAACAACTTCACGATAGTCATTGTTGACATATCTTCCGCCAACTCCAAATGCTCGGCTGGAGTAGTGGCACAAGTAAACGGGCAGACATATACTTTCTGGGCCCTACCCTAACGTCTCCTGGGTTCTTCAACTGATCCCCTATATAGTCTATTCCCACATCAAAAAGGGGCCTGTCCTATGTACCCGCTCCTGAGGCAGAGGGGGGGGGGACGGGTAGGGTAGGGCCCTCCCACGACCCCCGGAGACAGGCAAACCCTTTACACCTTTTTGATTGGAAAAGCTTGGTCCTTCATACCAGTAGTTCTGAAAAGACGGGTAAGGGTTTCCAAACCCACCAGCATGGCCCTCTATGAGCTCATGTATCAATAACTTGACACCCCCCCCCCCTTTCCCCAGTAACGGGATGTTTGGCTCCAAAAACTAGTCAGATTTTGTATTTCCCCCGCATCTTATCAGCCCAGCAGACTAGGAAAAATCCCCAAGGTGGGCCAATTTTTCTGTTCCCCGAGCCGCGTCGGGAAAAAAACCCGATGTATATCCCCGCCCTGCACCCGTACCTCTAGATCCCGGAAAAATCTTTCCTTTGGTACTGCCATACCAATATTTTTGGGGGCCCCGAGAGACAACTGGTCGACCTCGGCTTTACCTGTAGCACTTCCCACATATCGAAATACCATTCTGTGACTCCTTTAATTTCCTCCAAGAGGATAGTGTTGGGGTCAAATAAATTCATGTGGGTTTTTCCCCCCAAAGTGTACTATGCTGTGGGTTTCTCCCCCAATTTATGCTCCGGCCAGCACTCCTTTGCTGGTAACCAGTCTGGGCCTTTGAACCAAATCTCGCTTTTACTCAGTTTTTTGTGCATCACCCCTCGGCTTATCAGGTCGGCTGGGTTTTGATCTGTAGGTACATACAGAATTGTCGACATTGACTGTAGCTCCCGTATCTCCTTTACCCAATTCCTGACATAGGGGAGCTTGGACCTGTCATTCTGGACCCACTGTAAGGCCACCTCTGAGTCTGTCCATACATAGGTGTGTCACCCTCAGGTTACTCAACACCTCCTTTACATACTTCCCCAGTCTTGCTCCCAGCAACATCGCCATGAGCTCTAGCTTTGGGATCGAGAAATTCTTCAGGGGTGTCACCTGCACACGGCTGGTGGCCAGATTGACCAAGTACGCTACTGCCCCATAGGGCCTGGAGGAGGCATCTCAGAAAACATGCAAGTCATAGTCTTGCCCGGTGCACTCAAGGGACCTGGGGAAGGTGAACTCATGCAATTCGGCTAGATCTTTGCTAACCAGATCCCACTCCTTGCAGACTGTTTCAGGCAGTGGATCGTCCCAGCCTAGGTTCAGCTCCAGGTCTGTTGCACTAGCATCCTCCCTCGAATAGTGATGGGTGTCAACAAACCCAAAGGGTCGAAGGCAGTCTGCACTTTACTCAGCAGGGACCTCCTGGTCAGCTTCCCTTCCCCATCAGGTTTCCTCTTTAGCCTAAGTCTGTCTTCCTTGATTTCCCACTCCAGTCCCAACTCCGATGTTACTTCAGGTACCGAGTAGCCAGCATAGTCGAGTTCCACCGTGCCTTGCAACGTTGGATTGCTTGTCGCCCATTCTCTCAAGGGCATGTTACCTGAGAGCATCTCCTGATTAGACTCTCGGTAAATGTCCAACAACAGCCTCTTATCTGAGGTGGTACCTTGCATGTTGTCTACGTAAAATAGGGTCTTCAGTAATTCTTTTAGTGGGCTGTTACAGTTCACAGGGTGGTAGTCTATGGTAGCCTGTAATAGGAATGGTGAACTAGTGGCACCAAACAACACTGCCCTGAATCTGTAGGTATCATATCCTTGCTCCGGCACCTCCCTGTTAGCCAACCACAAGAATCTCGTGTAGTCCCTATCTTGTGGCTGCAACCCAATCCGTAGGAAGGCTTTGCTGATATCTGCTGCATAGGCATACTGCTCTGTCCTGAATCTCAACAACACATCTGCTAATTTCTGCTTCAGGAGGGCCCTGTGAGCAGACAGTCATTCAAACAATGGCTCTTGGGGACTCGCCTGTGAGCTGCAGTTGAAGACCACTCTGATGGGAGTGGTTACTGACTCCTTGGTGACTCAAGAAATCGTAATGCACACGATTGCTGGAGTTTTGAGACTCTATGACCGCGGGTTCAATCCTGGCCGGGGGTATGGTTTCCTTGGTGACTGCCATGTGTGGAAGATAATGGGTGTTTTCCCCAGGGCTGGCATTGGGTACTTTCTCAGTGAACCCGAGGGCCAGCTGTTCCTTAATAATTCATCGTATTTCCCCACCCAGAACCCTTCTTGGTCAGGCTGTTCACCAATGAATTCAACTGACCCTGTGCCTTCTTGAAATTAGTGGGCAGCGTTTGGTGTACCGGTTTCCATGGGAGTCACACCCAATACTGTTCGTCCTTGAACTGCACATGGTTCAAGTAATCTTGATACGTCTCTTCGTGTTCAGGGGGCGGCTGGTCACCCTTAATCCCTACTATATCCAGGTCCCATAGTTTATGGATTGGATCACTGTCGGCTATGTCGACTTGTGACTCTGGTAGATCTTTGTGCAGACTAATCCGCATCATCAGTACATTATTATTATTATTATAATCAAAGGGGAAGCGCTAAACCCGGAGGATTATACAGCGCCTGGGGGGGATGTGGAAGGCATTCAGGCTTAATTCGGGGAACTGGAGCACAGTTCCAATTCCCTAAATCAAGAGCCCCTCACCAACATCAAGGAACCTTCCTTGAGGGGATCACCAGTACAGCCTCAGTTGCTGTAGTACCGGAGCCCTCCTTTCCCGGGATTGCAGGGAAGTGAGCCGGTATCCTGCCTCCTACGATGTACCCCGCTGGAGTCCTGTACAGGCCAACACCCTCCTTCATAACCTTTCTCATCGACACAAACTCGTCTATGTAATCTCCGCCTACCAAGATTCCTACATTACTGATGTTGTCTGTAGTGATGTCTGGCTCCGCCAGCTTCACACCCAACTCCTCAGATGTTTGACTGCTGCAAGCCAGTCCCTTAGTGGTAATGATATTGGGCAGCCTCTTCACTATCAAGGCTGAAATTTCCTGGCGATGCCCGGCTAATCTGACTGCCACATTGACAACTGGATAAGACCTGCGTGGGACCTGCCCACCAAACCCTTCCACCTTCATGTCAACCTTACCACCTGTCTTCAACTTTACCTTAGTTGCAAGACTCTCCGTTATGAAGGATCTTTGTGCCCCAGTGTCGAAGAACAAGCGGGTCATTTCAGACTTCTTCCCATTCGTAACCACCACCATTATGGTGAGCAAGGCCACCGAACCTTGAAACTGCTCGCCAGAACAAACCCCTGGTGCTGCACTCACCACATTCACCACTACTTCAGGCTTGTCCTTGCTCTCAGCTCGTGCTGATCTGGTGTCATTAGGACACAGTACACTGTGGTGCTTACCTTTCCGGCAGCCCCGACACTCATTGAGTTGAGCATTACAGTCCCTGGCAAAATGTTCCCCACAACACTTGAAACAGAGTCTCAATTCCCTTAGTCGCTGAACCCTTCTGTTATAGGTGGTGAAGCTCGAGCACCCTGAACTAGCATGTTCTCCTTCACAAAACATGCACTGTCTCATACTGGCCGTCTTAGTGACTTCTCCCTTGGCCCTGCTGGTGGAGGACTCGTCCTGGGCATAAGTGCTGGCCCTAGTAGGAGATGGTTTAGCTTTATCTCTCGAATGTCTGGGGAAGTCGATCGACTTCACCTTAGTAGGCAATTTCTCCCCCTGACCTACGCTCAGGTGAGATACGAGATCCCCCAACCCTTCAACAATTTGTATCGTGAAGCGGTTTTTCCGATATTTCAAATGCAACTCGTGTACTGTAGTGCTAGCCAGTTTCCTCTGAATCACCTGACAAATGACCCATTCTGAATCATCCTCATCGTGTAAATCTCTGAAACTATTTGTCAAGCTCATAATTTCAATGCGGAACCTCTCTAGGCTTTGACAGTCATGTCGGCAAGCCTCAAGATCCAACAGCCGATAAAGTATGGCCACCTTTATCTCTTCAGTGTTGCCAAACATGTCCCTTAACTGGTCTTTGGCATGTTGGTAATTATTGTCAGTAATCTGGTAGTGCCAGACCAAGTCTAGGGCTTTACCTTCCAGCTGTGATCGCAAACACTGCAATTTGACCACATCTGCCAAATCGTTTCTGTCATCTATCTGGGCTTTAAACTGATCCCAGAAAGCAATGTACTCTGTTAGGGTTTTGTCAAACGTTGGTAAACTCAATTGGGGCAACCTGGGCAACGTATTAACAGGCGTGTGGCTGCTCGGGGTACCCCCAGTATTCGTCACCCCACTTGGCTTACTAGCCTTTAATGTGCTTAACTGATCTTTGTACGTATTCGTCTCATGGTGACAATCTACATCATCCTTAGTGAATTCGTCCTGAGCTTGCCGAAGACTATACTGGGATTCACCATCCTCAATAGCCTGTAGCTCATATGCTGAGAATGCTCGTTCGTAGGCTTCCCATTTTTCCCCCAAATGCTTCAAGCAGTCTTGCAAATCATCACAGTCTACAGCATTGGCTAGTAGCCTTGCACCTGTTGCGCATTTTGTTCAGATGTCCTATGTATGCAGCCACTGATCGTTTTAATTTTGCTGACACTGAACCAGACTCTGTTGGATTCTCATCTGCCATTGTCGAGATTTAATTAGGAGTGTGACACTAAATGTACTTTACTCAGCCCACCCTACAGCATGACATGGTGTTAGGCAAGAATGAACGAGTCTCTAGGCTCCTCAACAAGCTTAACAATTCCCTTTATTATATTGACTCTACTCTGACTCAAAATGTACAGTGTAAGCTCTCAAATCCCAGTCGAAATGTGTATCAATATGAAAGCTTAACCTAGCAATTTCCTGCACAACGTCAGCAAATACTTACAGGACTTAAGTTAGTCTCTGGTACAAATCACAAATCCCACATTAAAATGAGTCAAAGACAATGAAATTCACACAAAAATGCAGTTTACAAATTAAAAATCACTTGGTTAGCACAAATAAATTCAACAATTCAACTTGTGAAACAGTAAATAAAAAATGTGTGTAAACAGCTTGGCCTAACTCTGCACAGCTTACTCAGTCTAGCATGGATGATTGGATAAGGTAAATCCTAACCTAACTAATGTGCTATAGCCTAAACCTGGCTTCAGAACTCACTGTGAATAATAACTAGGTTAAATCTGTCCTAGCTACTATAACTGTTGTAAATATTGCACAAGCCTAGCTTAACTGTGGCTACCTTGCAAATCCACTAAGTAATTAACACATAAGTCTCCTACTCTGGTTTACTTGTAATCACTGTAAATAATTAAATTCACAAGCTTCTCTAGCCTACCTGGCCTGCCTGTAATTTACTGCAAATAACAACTGTGTATAGTCAGCTTGGTCTAGCCTCTGTATTAGCTCTGGGCCTGGGTGCTAACTTAACCTGACTCTGTTAAACTGGTTCCTAACTGTGGCCTAGCTATGTTAATTTTAACCTAGCTATTCCACATCACAGTTCAAAGGACCACTTGTGAAAATTTGTCTCGACTACCTCCATGTGAGTTGTCTACCCTGGCAAGTTCTGTTGACACTGAGCCCTGAGGTCGGTACCTCAGCCTCGCAAGTGGCTTATAGGACAGATTTTCATAAATGACTGATGTTGCAAGAAATCTCGCCTGCATGCACATATAAAGGACTAACTTACTTGGTGTTGGAGAATGTATCTCGGTCTTCAACCTCCCTAAACTTTAGTCCCTGTGGACTTCCCCTCAGAACCACGTGCAACCGGGAGCCTTAATTCCTGCAATATTCAATCGTTATTAGTGACCTGCCTCCACCTCAGAAATTCCTATTTCCAAGGGGGTGCGTATCCCCTGGACTAACTATGCAGAGAGTGGCACTAGCTTCTAGGCTGACAAGAGATGCCGGTATGTACTGGTCATGAAGTGCCGGCTGCACAAAGCCCACAGCATGACTCACAAATTTTCCCCAGACACTGGCCAGGACCCTAAGAAAAATGGAGGTCTTGTCTTACTGTATGGGCCTGACGGAGGAGGACATCTACAGTACGTCGAGGTGCCTCCACCAGATTTCCCAAGGTCTAGTATATGAAGACATGTGGGGGCACCACCTGCTGATCATGGCTCTTGCTCAGATGGTGTCTAGTCTTAGAAGAAAGGGCACTGTGGTCTCAAACCTGTGCCCCAGTATTCAAACTTGGGCTGCCAGTTCTCACTGGCTAACATAACCTAGTGAAAGCCTACATTATTGGCCTATTACTACCTACATTACAGCCCTAGGTCTACATTATCTACAGTTGCCTGAATAATCCTAATGTTAGTGTACTAACAGTATAAACTATCTACTTCCTCCCTGAAGGGTAAATCTATCTATTAAGAAGTACCTTCCAACCACCTTCGCCAACCCAGGTGTGTGTGTGTGCGTTTTGGTTGGGTGTAAGGGACACCCAACCCAGCTGTTTATCTGTGACATGTTGGGATCTTCGTACGCCGTATCTGTCCTGTGGAACTTTTGGACTGAATAAATTTCCACATCTGGGTTCGATTCCCAGCAAGAGTAGAAACATTTGGCGGGCAAGTTTCTTTACACCAGTTGTCTATGTTCACCCATCAGTAAAATGGGTACCTGGGTGTTAGTCGACTGGTGTGGGTCGCATCCTGGGACAAAACTGACTTAATTTACCGGAAATGTTCAGCACAACAAGCGCCTTTCTGTATAGTAGTACGTCATTGATGTCAGCTATGGTCTGTATACGTTGTACATGTATTTTAAGGGTCATTTTCACTTCAAAACACCTTACTGTGGAAATTTATTTTGGATCCAAAAGTTACCACAGGACCGATTCCGACATGACCGTGATGGAACGGCTGAGCTGGATGGCCCTTATACCCCACCCAAACAAACAGCATTCTCTCTATTGGCGGTGGAAACGGTAGGCCATTAATTAGATTTATAGATTAACTCTTCAGGGAAGAGTAGGTAGTTTTAACTGGTAGTACACTAAAATTAGGTTTACCTAAGGCATCTGTAGATAAAATAATGAAGACCTAAGACCTTAACATAGGTAAAATAGGCTGATAATGAAGCCCAAACACTAGGATAAGTTAGCAGGGAGAACTGGAGCCCTAGTTTTTGAACGAAGAGACGAGGGTCTGGAAGAGAGACCAGCTCTTCTTCTTAAGACAGACACCGACTGGACAAGACGTGCCATGATCAGCAGACGGCGCCCCCCACAATGTTTACACATCTGAGACCTGGGGAAATCTGGTAGAGGCCACCGTCGATGTACCGAGATGACCTCCTCCGTCAGGCCCATACAATAAGACAAGACCTCGCACTTTTATCTCGAAGAATTTCTGGCCAGTGTCTGGGAGAGTTTGTGAGTGAGTTGATCTGTGGGCCCGGTGTGCAACAGGCAGTGCATGCCCATAAATACCAGTGTCCTCAAGGCAGTCTGGAAGCTAGTGTCCGTGGCGCATAGTTATACTAGGGGATACATACCCTCTTGGATATAGGAATTTCTGAGGTGCAGCAGGACAATAATAACGATTGAATATTGCAGGAATTAAGGTTCCCCCTGGTTGCACGTGTTTCTGTGAGGGAAAGTCCAAAAGGGGCTAAGGCAAAGCTAGGGGAAGTTGGAAGATCAGGATATATGTTGCAAAAAACACAAGTAAGTTAGTCCTTATACATGCATGCAGTCGGCGAGTTTCTTGCAACATCAATCATTTTGTGAAAATCTGTTCCGTATAAGCCACTTGTTTGAGGCTGAGGTACCCACCTGGCAGAGCTCGGTGTCACCCAAGAGTTCGCCAGGGTATGCGGCTCACTTGGAGGCATTCCCAACACAAATTTTCACAAAAGTGGTCTTCCGAAAACCGTTAATGTGGAATAGGCTAGGTTAAGCTTATCATAGCTAGGCCTCAGTAGGAACTCATTTTAACAAGAGTTAGTAAGTTTAGCACACCCAGGCCCAAAGTTACACAGAGGCTAGGTCAAGCTGACTATACACAGAAGTTGTTGTTTGCAGTAATTTACAGGCAGGCCAGGTTGGCTAGAGAAGAGTGGTTTCTGAGGGGAAGTCCAAGGGGGCCAAGGCAAAGCTAGGGAAGTTGAAGATCAGGAAATATGTTGCAACACCAATAAGTTGGTCTTTATATTACGGGCATGCAGGCGAGTTTCTTGCAACATCAATCATTTGTGAAAATCTGTCCTATAAGCCACTTGTGAGGCTGAGGTACCCACCTCAGAGCTCGGTGTCACCCAGAGTTCGCCAGGGTAGGCGGCTCACTTGGAGGCAGTCCACACAAATTTTCACAAAAGTGGGTCCCCGAAAACCGTTTATGATGGAATAGCAGGTACGCTATCATAGCTAGGCCTCAGTTTAGGACCAGTTTAAACAGAGTTAGGTTAAGTTAGCACACCCAGGGCCCAAAGTGTACACAGAGGCAGGTCCAAAGCTACTATACACCGAAGTTTGTTTGGGTTTTGCCTGTAATTTACCAGGCAGGCTCAGGTTGGCTAGAGAAGCTTGTGAATTTAATTATTTACAATATTACAAGTAATCCGAGTAGGAGCTTAGTGAATTTTAAGTTTACTTACAGTGGCTATGCAAGGTAGCCACAGTTAAGGCTAGGCTTGTGCAATATTTACAAAAGTTAATTAGCTAAGGAACAGATTTAACCTATGTTAATTTATTTACAGGGAGTTATAAAGCCAGGTTTAAGCTCTATGCACACTAGCTAATTAACGATTTACCTTATCCAACCATCCACGCTAGACAGAGTAAGCTGGGCCCAGTTAGGCCACCAGTTTACATACATTAAATTATTTACTGTTTCACAAGTTGAACAAGTTGAATTGTTTGAATTTATTTGTGTTTAACCAAGTGATTATAATTTGATACTGCACTTTTATTTTGTGTGATTTTATCATTTCTTTGATTCATGTAATGTGGGATTTTGGTGAATTGTAAACCTGAAGACTAGGTTTAAGTCCTGTAATTATTTGCTGGCATTGTACAGGAAAGTGCTAGGATAAGCTTTCACATTTGAACACATTTTTTGATTTGGGATTTGAGAGCTAACAGTGTAACATTTTAATCCAGATTAAGTCAAGGATTAACAAAGGGAATTGTTAAGCTTGTTGAGAAGCCATGGAGATCTCGTTCATCTTACCAACACCGTGATGTGCTGTGGGGTGGACTGGGTAAAGTAACAATTAGTGATCACACTTCCACTCATTAAACTTTGAACAATGGCAAGATGGGGGTTCAGAAGAGTCCTGATCAGTGTTAACAAATTAAAACGATCAGTAGCCAGCATACAAAGGGCAATCTGAACAGAACATGTCACAAGTGCAAGACAACTTTCTCAACGCAGTAACGTAGACTGCGATGATGTTGCAAAGACTGCTTAAGAGTTTTTGGGGGAAAAATGGATCCAATGAACAAGCATTCACAGCATATTGACTACCGGCTTATTGAGATAATGAAATCCCAGGGAGAGTCTTCAGCAGGCTCTGGACGAATACACTATGGATGATGTAATATGTCATCAGGAGAGGAATATGTACAAAGATAAGATAAGTAACATCAAAGGCTAGTATTCCAAGGTGGTGTTGAACACCGGTAGGTACCCCAAACAACCACACACCTGTCAATATGTTGCCCAGGTTGCCCCAGTTAATTTACCGACATTTTGACGAACCCTAACTTATACATTGCTTTCTGGGATCAGTTTAAAGCCCAGATAGATGACAGAGAATGATTTGGTCAGATGTCATCAAGTTGTCAGTAAATTTGCGGTCGCAGGCTCAGGGTAAGCCTTAGACCTGGTCCGGCAACTACCAGATTAACTGACACTAATTACCAACATGCCAAAGACCAATTAGAAGACATGTTTGGCAACTCTGAGGAGATAAAGGTAGCTATACTTTATCGGTTGTTGGATCAGATGGCTGCAACATGACCGTCAAAGCCTAGATAAGTTCCGTATTGAAATTAAGGAGCTTGACAAATAGTTTTTCAGAGATTTTGCATATGAGGATGATTCAGAATGGGTCCCTTAGCCAGGAGATTCAGAGGAAACGGCTAGCACTACAGTCATGAGTTTACACTTAAAATATCGGACGAATAGGCTCACGATAAAACAAATTGTTGAGGGGTAGGGAGATCTCGTTTCTTTTCTCATTTAATATAGGAGTGAGAGAAAGTCACCACCATCGCCAATAAAAACCCTAGAAAGGTTTGCACAAAGATCTTCGAGTAGATCAGTGTAAAGCTCGACGACTAACGTTGGAGTGTACTATGTAAAGAGTGATCCTAAGGTAAGAACCTCTAACAGAACCTTATAGGCACTCATGCCAAGAAATATGCGTGTTTCTGTAAGGCGAACACACTAGCACGAGTTGCTCGGAGTATATAACACAGAGCAATGGTCTACAGAGAACTAAGGGAGTTGAGACTCTGGCTTCAAGTGTTTGTGGGGAACATTTGCGAGAGACTGTGGCACCCAGCATCAGTGAGTGTACGAGTCTGTTGGCCAAAGGTAAGCACCATTACTGGCACTATGTCCCAATAATTTAAGAGACCCCAGGGGCTAGAGGATATCTCTCAGGTAAGATAGGAAGTGAGTCCGAGTCCTTGAAATGTAGCCAGCGTGAGTATTGGAGTGAAGTCTCTAATCTGAGTGAGAATCACGGAGGTGCTGCCCTACCTACAGTCATTGCAAAGGTTGTGAATGGGCACAGTTCCGAACAACACCGATTATTCTTTGACTCCAGAGGCCTCAAGTATCCTTGATAACAAAGGAAGTTGGTGGCTAAATTTAAAGTTGAAGGCCACAAAAAAGAAAGTTAGTATGATGTTGGGAGGTGGCAGTAAGCAGGTTCCACCCAAATCTTATGTGGTTGATGTCCACAGTCAAATTAGTGGACAATCCCCAAACAGAGACATTAGCGGAGGGTGAGGGGGGGGGCCTTGGTGTAGAGACATTTACCCAGGGCATATTACATGTGAGGTCCTTGCTACAGCAGCTTAGCAATTGAAAGACCTTGACGTGAAGCTTGGCAGACCCAGTGGAATTACCACTGACACAGTCAGAAAATGAGGTATCGCGTGGGAGCCAATCATATAGATGACTTCCTGTCCTACACACGGACGTTTAAGGAAGGAATTGGTTTAAACAGATCCTCCAAGTAGGATTAACATCATAGGCGGCAGGATTCCACACTGAATTCCCTGCCCATGCCAGATAGAGGAGAAGCTGTCCCCATGATAGCTGTGGAGTATGATAAGAATATACCAGTATACAACGATCACCGCCAGGAAACTGAACCAGGTAGGTAGTGACGACACTCGGGGGCCACATTGGGAAAACACTTTACATTGGTTACTAAATATGTGGAGATAGATTGCCTTTAAATATCCAGGAACCTCGTAACAGTGTAGGAAAGGCTACCATGGCATGTGGGCCATTGGGAGGGAAAGTAACGGAGCCGACTCAGTCAAGCCAACATACGAAAGGACGTTAAAGTTAAAGGAAAGGGTGCAAGACCAACCGGAACCAACAAGTTTATCACCCACAGAGGTCCATGCAGGGGAAAACTTGGACGTTGAAGTTAACCGGAGGCTGCTTAACGACGAGAGCGGCTGGATGGCACTTGTGAGCCGGGTCCGCTGTGGTGCTCGCTGAAGGTGAACTGATTTAGAGCTAGCGCCTACCTTCCGCCGGCGGGAGGGGTGTGGAAATTATTTGGTCCCTGAATTCCACAGGACCGATCCAACATGGCCGTGATGGAACAGCTTGAGGCTGGATGGCCCTAGTTACCCCACCCAAACAAACAGCAATTCTCTCTAGTTGGCGGTGGAATTGTTGGTAGCATTTATATATTAATTAATAGATTTACTCTATCAGGGAAGGAGTAGGTAGTTTTAACTGGTATACAACTAATATATAGGTTTACTAATAAGGCATCTGTAGATAGTAAATAATGTAGACCTAAGACCTTAACATAGGTAGTAATAGGCCGATAATGTAGCAAACACTGGATAAGTTTATCTAGGGGAGAACTGGCAGCCCCCTAGTTTAACGAAAGAGGAACGAGGGTCTGAGAAGGGAGACCAGCTCATTCTTCTTAAGACAGACACCAACTGGACAAGACGTGTGCCGTGATCACAGAACGGTTCTCCACCCCACGTGTCTTCAACAATCAGAGACCTGGGGAATATCTGGTAGAAGGCACCTACGATGTACCATAGATGACCTCCGTCAGGCCCATACAGTAAGACAGAGACCTCCACTTTTTAGCATCGTAGATATCTGGCCAGTGTCTGGGGAGATTGTGAGTGACTTATCTGTGGGCCCCAGGGTCAACAGGCAGGTGCATGCCCAGTAAGTACCAGAGTCTCAGGTCGTCTGGAAGCTAGTGTCCAGGTGCTGCATAGTTATACTAGGGGATACATACCCTCTTGGTATAGGAAATTCTGAGTGCAGGCAGACACCAAATAACGATTGATATTGCAGGGAATTAAGGTTCCTGGTTGCACGTGGTTATCTGAGGGAAGAGTCCAAAGGGGCTAAGGGCAAAGCTTAGTGAAGTTGAAGATCAGGATATGATGCTGCAAGACACCAAGTAAGTTAGTCCTTTATACGTGCATGCAGGCGAGTTTCTTGCAACATCAATCATTTGTGAAAATCTGTCCTATAAGCCACTTGTGAGGCTGAGGTACCCACCTCAGAGCTCGGTGTCACCCAGAGTTTGCCAGGGTAGGCAACTCACTTGGAGGCAGTCCACACAAATTTTCACATGTACACTAACAAAGAATACTTTAATATTTAAATTAATCATTGATATAAATAAATTCTCGATGTATGTACCCTGAGAGACATACACCTCTGGGTGTATATATCCTAGGTGTGACCAATCATACATGAGTTGGTGTATAGTGTGCTGTATATACACTGATCAACATACAGCTCTGGGTGTTAAGTAAGTAAGAAAGTAAGTAAATTTATTCAGGTATACACAAATACAGTTACATAGAATTATCATACATCAGCTATCATATTTGTAGAGAACCTAGGATAACCAAAAAAAGTCCAGGACCAGATGACTTATTTCCATTGGGTCCCTTTACCTTATTATAAATAATAAAAAGGTTATAATATATGTCCTTATTATTCCCACATGAAGATAACATGTTAGTTATCATATACTAAAAAAGACTCCTACTCAACGAGGTCATTAGACTATCTATCAATACGAGGGACATTACAGGGATAAGGTAAAATTACACACGTAATTTAGTTCTAAAAAAATAGAAATCATTCCCCACCCTTTCAGTAGCTTTCATTCATCAGACACTTTTTTGCAAGTTTTCTTGAACGGTTCATGCTAGGACGGCTTTTACATGTGCGGGTAGTCTGTTCCATCCTTTATGCTTACAAAAAAAGTGTGTTTATGCCTGGCCAATAACTGTGGGTACTGAACAAAGTTGATTGCCTCTCTTCCCCCCAGTACTATGATTGCTTTGTTCCCAACCTGACAAAATTGACAGCAAGATATTCTGGACACCTGTCCTTGAGCAATTTTATAAACAAGAATTTAGCTTCAGTTGTTGTTTCCTCTGTCTTCAACATTCAGCATATCCAACTGCTGTAATTCCATCCTGGCCTACATGTTCCTTGGTCCCAGCCACCATGTGAATCTTACGAGTTTTGTTCTGGGTGATTTCAGTCTATCTTTTCTCAGTTTTTTTGTCAAGGCATAGATACATGAAGAGCAAGCGTAATCACATATTGGCAATTGTATAAGGGCAAGACCATAGGGTCCTGCGAGCCTCAGTAGGTAAACCATACTGTGCTTGTCTATACAGGAACTACAGTCCGCATTCGCTTTCACTTTACTACACTGTTTGCCCTATCAATTCTCCTGACATATAGCATGGGTCAAAGGGATTCCCATATATTTTACTGAAGAAGCCAAAGTGATGGACTCCCCCAATACACTGAACATTAAAATTATTACCCTTCCTCAGTTTATGTTCCGTTTCCAAGAGAAAGGCGTTTCATTTTCCCCTAGGTGTAAATGAAATTTTGTTGTCTACTAACCATTTGCTGCAGGACCCAGTTCCAGTGTTAAAAATTAGCCAGATCTTGTGGTCTTTACCCAGTCCACTAACATAGCACTGTCATCTGCATACAGTAGAGTTTGCACTTGTCACTGAAAGCATATCATTGACATAAACAAAGAAAATAAGGGACTCCAAATACCAACCTTGGGGAACGCCAACAATGTTATCGGCAGGAGTTCTGATTTCCGTTTTGTATATTTTTGACTAATGTCACCTGTTCTAAGGTAAGGACTTAAACCAGTCACAGAACCTATACTGATAGCTTGAGTTTCTGTACATAATATATTGTGGTTGACAGTATGAAGCCATTTGCAGTTCTAAGGTTTACCATAACCTATGAGTTTCCTTTGACATTTCAGGTTTTTACACAGGTAATCCATCAATTAATAAGGGAGTGAGTCGGTATTGGCAGGATTCTTCTAAAGCCCCGATTGATAGCTATGGAGAATAGCTGTTGTTCAATAAGTACCCCTAATACATGAGAATACTACCGCCCTCCCCAGAATTTTAGATATTATACTGAGTATACTAACATGGTCTAAGTTGCTTACATCAGACCTATTATTTTTCTTGAAGATAGAGTAACTCTGGCCTCCTTGAACCCCTCCGGTAGCGGTATTATGGTGATTGATAGATTTATTATGTGAGCAATAGGGATTGACAGTTCAGAAGCACCATCTTTTAGGGAACTTAGACAGGGATGTTATCAGGGCCTGTGCCTTCTTAGTTGGGTTTAACCCTGCTTAGTTCCTTTTTTTGATGAAGTTCATGAGATACACATACTAGTTGACAACTGTTTGGGGTTACCCCTTTATTGGTAATAGTAATGTTTGAAGACTTATCATAGTCGTGTTAAGGTATTTGATGCAGCTGTAGTTTACTACTAGGTGTTTGATGCACAGATGTGTAGTGAGGAATTATAGCAATTTGCCACCTTAGATGTTTCGTGTATAACCTCAGTTACGATAAGAGTACTATGTTAGACCCTAACTACTACTGGCTTATGGCTATACCCCAACTGTTTTAGGTTTTGCCAGAGCTTTTCTTCTGGGGTTATGCTTATACTCTTTCAATTTTTGAGCAATAGGGCTTTGGCCTTTGCTCCTTTTATAAGCCTCTGTACTCTGTTCCTCTCCCTTTGGAATTCTTTAGTGCTGCAATATCCTGTCTGTATGCTTAAATCGTTTTAGCAGCTGGTCTCTGAATTTCATATTATCTAAATATCTCGTAGTCTCCAGGGTCAGTTCTCGTTTAATCCAACCTCTTTAACTGTGCAATATATTAAGAATGTAGTGAACATTGTATTGAATTTTTCCCAGGCCTCGTTACCGTCCGTGCAACTTGTTATCTCTGTCTACTGTCCAGTCACAATTGTGTAGCCTAATTTATCAGTGTTTCTTTACTGTAGTTTCTAGTTGACCTCATTTTTATTGTCCTGTGTAAGGTGCCTATCCTATCCCTAGTGGATTTTTCTGTGCAGTAAGATGATGAAATGATCACCAGACTGTGGTAATGATGCTACTGACTAATGTTTCTCAGCGTCGGTTACAAGTATGTGGTCAATTAGGGTGGCTGAGAACTGTGTGATCCGGGTTTGGTGTATTAATTAGTTTGTGTAGCTATTTAATCCTAGAATTTGCTTTATACCTTTTGCAAGCCCATTATTTTTGCTGCTGGAAAACAATATTGAAGTCGCCCAGTAATATTGTCGCCGCAATTGTTTCAACTCCGGACAAGACTCTGGAAAAGTCTTCTAAAGAACTGGTCCTGGGTAGGAGTGCGGCAACTAGTTCCTACTAAATGGGTTTGGTTTTTTGGGAAGCAGCACTTCAACAAAACCATAGACTCTCCAGTTTATTGTTATTTAAATAATCAGGTCTTGGGTTGTAAGCAAAGTCATTTCTAATGTAGGCACATACTCCACCACCCTATTCTGTTCCTATACTAAGCGATTTATATTGTAACCTTCTATTTTGACCTTCGTCTCATCACCGTATCATCGCAACCAAGATTCAGAGATGGTATAACTGCCGCCGCCCTAATTTTTGTTAGCTAGAATCCTAATCTCTGCCAATTTAGGAAGAAAAGTGAATCTTGCATTGACATGCATAAAGTGAAGGCCTGTTTTCCATAAACAATCATAATCATCAATATATGGCAAATGGGTCATTTATATTAATATTATAGGTAAATCAATTCATCACTGCTAAAGGGTAACTGTGCCAAAGTGCGATTTTGTTACACACAAAATAATTCTGGCACCGTTACTATAATTGTACATTACACCATCATGGCCACCTCACACCCTTACACATTGTACATAAGGTGCCTTTTCTGTTTTTCCCATGCATACTTTAGTACAGTGTAGCAGCTGATTGGTAGGATTGAGATAAAAATGGCTGTATTGTCACCACATTGACTCTATTATGCATTACATATGGAGTTAAGTGTTATTCATCCCTAGCTACTAGAACCGAGTCATTATCGCCGCATTTATTCTGTGTCTGTTGTTGCCTCTGCACAACAGTTTGAGGTCCTGATTAATTTGGCTATCACCACTTAAGAGCGCTACAATAAGAGCAGTGTGCCACTGTTTATGTTTGGGTATGCGTGTTTGCCATACCTTGCGGCGATAGTGACATTTACTTTTTTCTGGTATGATGGCAACTGTTTGGGCTTTTACTGTCCAGCGCTGTTACTCCATTCAAACCTTTTTCCACCCCCATTGACTGATTTCTTTCTTCATGGAATTGAAGAAGAAATATAAAATATAATTAAGGCAGCCTGGTACCCCTCTAAATGCCTGTCCCTTTTCACTCTTTGCTCTTTTACCTCATATACAATAATTTTATTTCACTTTCCAGTCCCTTGTACACATAGTATCTGGCTTTAGCAATCACTACTGAATTACTATAAATTTCCTCTTCAAAACCCTCTTCACTGCTCACTTTTTTCCCTTAACTTCACAAAACCCATACAGTAACCCCCTTATTAACACACTCCCAACCCACCTCACTTCACAGTCCAGCTTCTCCAATTAACTTCTAACTCCATTCCATTCTGGTAGACCAAAAGGTTTAATCAATGGTTTTTATCCTTTTCCAAATCCCCCTCAATTCCATTTATGGGGGGTTTTTGTCGTGTTGTTGTCTCCTGACCTTTTCTGCTGACTCGGGCCATTTTTAAAACACTGAGGGAGTAACGCCACCTGACTTTCCTTGAGTTTATAGATATATTTGGCTTTTTCTGCTATGATTCTCTCACTGTACACTGGTCAGCTGAATATAGGTCAGCTACTAAAACATTAACCTTGACTATTTAAATATTCACTTCTTTCCCATGACTGGCACTGAGGGATAACCGTCCTATAACCTTGGAGTTTTGTACTGTTGATTTGACGATGTCTCCTGTGTTTCCCTCTGGTTAACACTGGTACAGATATGATGCTACTTTCAACAGATGAACGTCAGTAAAGATGTTTATGTCCTGTGTACAAACAATCAGGCATATATAATTTGTATATAGTTTGTTGTGTATACATTGAGACATACACCTCTTGGTGTATGTATCCTGGGTTTAAACAATGATATGTGTGTGTATATACACTTGAGACACACCTCTATATTACATAGAAAACGGCCACCGTTAAGGAAATTTTTAATGCTAAACTTAAAAAATAGTCAAGAGTGTTTGATGTAGTAAATATTAAGTCATAAAGACATACACAAACCTGCTGCCTAACACTATTGTTGACTTATTGTTACTTTCCCACATTATTTAACACACTCATGATGGAAGACTTTATGTTAGTTATGAAGGTAAAAACTTGTAAGTAAATAATTCACATTAGATCAGGACAGTTTTTTCCTCGAGTGACTGCTGATAATATTGTCAACAACTGTGTTTAAAGTTTAATAATTCTTACCTTGTTGAGTATCCCAGAAGTGTGATAGCGCTGTTTATTGTCTCTTATGTTGTTTAAAGTTAGAAAAAGTTCACTCACACTTTGTCACTGAACACTGGGTAAGGCACCACACTGTGACACTGAACACTGGGTGAGTCATCACACTGTGTCACTGTACACTGGATGAGACACCACGCTGTGTCACTGTACAGTGGGTGGGACATCACACTGCCTCTTCACATTTTCTTTTCTAATAATGTTACACTTTGTTTCAATAGTTCAGTCATTGTGGTAGTCTACAAGCCTCCGGATGCAACATCCCAGCAATTCCAGGAACAGCTGTTAAAAATTGACTACTGTCTGGAAAATCTTCCAGCTCTTGCACCCAACATCTTGCTCCTGGGGGATTTCAACTTAAGGCACCTAAAATGGAGGAATATAGCAAATAATATTGTTGCAGTAATAACACCAGGAGGCAGCTCTGATGAAAACTCACACTCACACGAGCTTTTAAATCTCTGCACAAAATTCAATTTAAACCAGCAAATAATAGAGCCTACTAGACTGGAGAATACACTAGACCTCATCTTCACTAAAAAATGAGTCTGATAAAAATGTCACCATATCAAAAACAATATCTCAGATCACAACAAAATTGAGGTTCAGACATGTATGCGTGGAGCCCCAGACCGACAATAATGAGACTATCACGAGGGAGCATTCACCAAATTCAACTTCAATAAACAAAACCCTAAAGTGGGACCAAGTAAACCAATTCCCAAAACCCATATAAGCTGGGAAGATATACTAAGCAACACAGACCCCCAACTATGCCTAGAACAGATAACTCGGTGGCACTCGATGTTTGCACAAGGGTTATTCCTCTAAGAAAAGGAGGAGTAATGTAAAATAGAAAGAGACAGGTTTCTCCCTTTACAGGCGATGGAAAAAAAATAACAGAGCGGCTAAAAAGAAAGGGCAATATATCTGAAATGCGTTTGGGAAACACTGGTCAGAGAAATAGCAAGCATCGAACTTAAGCTAAAAGAATCCTTTAGGAGTCAGGAATCGCGGGAAGAAACTAAAAGCCAAAAATGAAATCGAAAGAAACCCAAAGTATTTCTTCTCCTATGCCAAAACAAAATCGAGAACAACGTCCAGTATTGGGCCCCTACTTAAACAAGATGGTCCTACACAGAGACAGCAAGGAAATGAGTGAGCTACTCAAGTCCCAGTATGACTCAGTTTTTTGCAAGCAGCTAACCAACTGAGAGTCGAAGATCAAAATTAATTTTTTTATGGGGGAGCCACAAAATTTGATTAACACAAGCCTATCCGATGTTATCCTGACGCCAAAATGACTTCGAACAGGCGATAAATGACATGCCCATGCACTCTGGGCCCCAGGGCCAGACTCATGGAACTCTGTGTTCATCAAGAACTGCAAGAAGCCCCACACGAGTTTTTTCCCCCCTATTAAAGGGAGCATGGACATGGGGGTCGTCCCACTTTTTACTAAAAAAAAAACAGACATAGCCCCACCCACAAAGGGGCAGTAAAGCAACAGAAAAGAACTCAGACCAATAGCACAAACATCCCATATCATAAAAATTCTTTTAAAAGGGCCAAGAAGCAAATAACCACCCATCTAGAAACCCATCATTACACCCCCCTGGCAACATGGGTTTTAGAACGGGTTCGCCCTGCTGTCTCAATATTGGATCACTACACAAGCCCAAATGCACTAAAACAAAAAATGGAAAGTAATATATACAGACTTTGCAAAAGCCTTCGACAAGTGTGCCCGGGTAAAAGCGCACAAAAAGCGTCTAAAAGGGAAAAACGGGAAAAATCGCGAGGATCTATAATTTTCCTCACTAAAAGAACACAGAAGTATCGTCAACAAGAAAGTCCGAGGGACTACGGTGAAAAAACTCTGTTCCACAAGGCACGTACCCCTCCCATCTTTTTCCTCATCCCATATCCGACATAGACAAGGATGTCACCACAGCACCGTGTCTTCCTTGCAGATGACACCCAAAACTCATGACAGTGTCTTCCATTTCAGACACTGCAAGGGTCCAGCGGCACAACCAAATTTTTCATGGCTGAGAAAACAATAGAATTCAACAATGAGAAATTTTAAATTAAACAATATGGGGAAACATGAGGAAATTAAATCTTCATCAGAGTAAAAAAACAAATTCTGGCCACAAAAAGACGAAACCCAAAACAAAAAACCTGGGAGTGATCATTTCGGAGGGTCTCACCTTCAAGGACCATAACATTGTATCAAACCATCTGCTAGAAAAATGACAGGATGATAATGAGAACCCAAACACGGACCAAGCCCAGATGACACCTTCAGGTCACTTGTTCTATCTAGGGTGGAATTTGCGCCACAACAGCACCTTTCAAGGCAGGTGAAAAAGCCCCCCCTAGAAAATTACGAAAAACTTTTACGGCGCCATAAAAAATAAAAAAATCAATTACTGGGGGCGCTTTAGTTCCCA
>NC_069463.1:31904707-31938593 GCF_026875155.1 Cherax quadricarinatus
TATTTTTTTAAAAATATACCTTGTCTACCCTTGGCAATTTTCTGACTTAGCTTTTAAATAATTATAGAACATTTTTGGGGTTTTGCAATTAAATATTGTATGATTTTTGCAATCATAGCCTTATCGGGCTTAGCAATTACACAATTACAATATCAGTTACACAAAAACACATTAATATAAATTTATTATGAACACAAATTACATATTTAATTTACTTGTTTTACTGATCATATCCGGTTTGAAGGACAACAACTTGTGGAAATTATGAGGATGAATCTTTGCAAGTATAAACCATACCACGGGTGGGGATAGAACCCGCGATCAGAGAGTCTCCCCCACTTTCAAGTATCACCAATGTAAGTACCACCACTACAAGTATCACCTCTACAATTATCCTATTACAAGAAGTGCCAGTTCTTCCAGTACTGTCATTACAAATACCACAACTACAAGTATCACCACTTCAGTATCTGCACTATAAGAATCGTATATTCCAATACACACCACTATGTCTCCCACTGCAAATATCACCACTTCCAGTACCACCACTATGTCTCCTCACTGCAAACAATTCATCCCACTTTCCCACTATCACATCCAGTCCACCACTATGTCTCCTCACTGCAAATATCACCACTTCCAGTACCACCATTTATGTCTCCTCACTGCAAATATCACCACTTCCAGTACCACCACTATGTCTCCTCACTGCAAATATCACCACTTCCAGTACCACCACTATGTCTCCTCACTGCAAATATCACCATTTCCAATACCACCACTATGTCTCATCACTGCAAATATCACCACTTCCAGTACCACCACTACTAGTATCACATCTTCAAGTATCCCCAGTATAAGTATAACCATTTCAAACATCACTGTATCAATACAGTTATTATAAGTATTTTCAGTACCATCACTACACGTATCATCACTACAAGTATCATCACTTAAAATATCACCACTAAAATTATCAATACTTCCAGTAGCCCCCCCCCCTCCTTCAAGTATCACCACTACGAATATGTACCCTACAAATACTACCAATACAAGTGTCACATGCAAAATTATAAGTACTACAAGTACCACTACTTCCAGTACCACTAAAACATGTATCACTACAAGTATCACAATGGCAAGTCTCAGTTCTTCCAGTACCACCACTACAAGTCTCAGTACATCCAATACCACCATTACAAGCAACATTACTACAACTACCAGTACTTCCAGTACCACTAATACAAACATCACCACTACAAATATCACCACTGCAAGTCTCACTACACTTATCACCACTACAGGTACCACCACTACAAGTATCACAACTTCAAATACACCACCACTACAGTACCATCCACCATTCTACAAGTATCACACTTCAATATCACCACTACAGGTACCACCACTACAAGTATCACAACTTCAAATATCACCACTACAGGTACCACCACTACAAGTATCACAACTTCAAATATCACCACTACAGGTACCACCACTACAAATATCACAACTTCAAGTATTACCACTACAGGTACCACCACTACAAGTATCACAACTTCAAATATTTACCACTACAGGTACCACCACTACAATATAAATCAAAACAACTTCAACTATTACCCATTACAGGTACCACCACTACAAATATCACAACTTCAAGTGTTACCACTACGGTTACCACCACTACATGCATCAAAGCTATAAGCTTCACCGCTACTGGTACCAGTACTTCCAGTATTATCCACGGAATTTACCCCTACAAGTGTCACCACTAAATATCACCAATGCACGTAACAGTTCTTCAGGCATCAACACTACAAGGTATCACCACTACAGTATCATCACTTTAGTTTCAGCACTACAAATACCACCCCTACTAGTAAAACAATGCAAATTATACCACTACAGGTATCACCACCGTAAGTTATAGTGTTTTTCCATAGTATCACTAAGTTACAGGTATTCACCTCTTCAATTATAAACCATTACGGGTCTCCAACTAAAGTATCAATTCTACCAAGTCCCCCCCTAGATCTTTAACCATTCAAATCAATCAACACGTACAGCATACCACTACAAATAACTCCACTCACCATACAAGTACGCGATCATTACTTTTAGTGCCATCACGCTACAGTATCACATGTTTCAGCTTTACATGTATCTGTACTACCAGTACCAACACTCAAGTATCACTAATTCAAGTATAACCAAAACACGGAATTACCCCTGATGATGGGTACATGTCAATAAATGTTATGAGGGCTACCAGTACCACCACTACAAGTATTATCACTACAAGTATTTATCACTACAAGTATCAAACACTACTCAAGTATCTCTCTGCCAACATCATCTCTACTAAAAATCTCATTCGATGTGTATCAAATACTACGAGTATCAGTGTTTCCAGTATCACGTACAACAAGTTTCACCACTAGACAAGCCTCACCACTACATGGATCACCACTACAAGTATCCCCACTACTAATATCACATGTTTACAGTAAATATATATACTGAAAAGAATAAAAATGATAAATTAGAAATTTTATTAAAAAAAATATTCTATTAACAAAAAATAAAATTTATAAAGAAGAAAATTAAAAAATAATCAAGAATATTAAAGTACGATTAAAAAAGGGGGAATAATCTATAAAATTGTCATATTTATATATAATTATATATATATATATATATTATATATATATATATATATATATATATATTAATATATATATATAGAGTATATATATATATATATAGATATATATTATATATTTATTCAATATAGGATGGGTACTCTGGTGTAAATTGTGGGACCCATAGCCTCGGTGAGTGGATAAAAAGGCTTCAAGGAAAATTTCTTTGGATGTTCTTCCTGAAAACGCCGTTTGTAATATCCACTTCCCTACCACACCATCTTTTCTTATTTATTTTTTTTTTACTAATAGGGGATATTTATTACATAATATGGTAACAGAAGATCCAAGAAGATACACTATTGATTATAAGGTGGCACATACGGTACATGGTGTTACGTGTTGTATCACCGATTATAAGGCGAAAATCTCATCCACTCCTCAGAGCTTGGAGGCAGTGCCCTAATACAGCAGGCATTACCCCCTTTGATCAGCCGCATGAGCCGCTGGAACAGATAACTAGCTGCCCTGGGTTCCATAGTTACCTGATGTGTCTTTTTCCCGCTCCTTAAGGAATTTAGATGCACTCTTTACCCATGAGCCAAGGGTCTCTGAGCTAGGGAAACAAAATCATATATAAGGGGCAAGTTCTCCTATATTTTCTAGACTTTTGGGACTCCTGTAGCTGGAAGCTTGCCCCTTCCGTTCCTCCCTGTGGTGTTTTGGAGTAGGTATCAGCCAAGGTAGATGCACATGTATATACAGTCCCACAACCACCGGCTTCCATCTGTCAGGCCTTGAAGGGTGATACCATCTGGAGACGCTTCTGGCTGCATCAGATATGCATAGTTGGGTTTGGTTAGCTCCCTTACTGCTGGGCATACAGCTGTTGTGAGGTCCTCTTGATAATGTTATTAACCTCCTCATGGGTCTTGCAATCTTTCCCTCGGATTTACGGCACACAAGGACCATGTACCCGAATCGGTCTGTCTGCTGCTTCTCTGCCACTCATATCACCTGTGTCGAGGCGAGAATAGCGGGGCGCAAGTCGAAGGGCAACCCGCGGATTGCGGATGGTCTGTGGGGTTCGAGACGTGTTGCAAGGATGGAGTTTGGAAACAGCCAACAGAAAGTCCCAGCATGGAGGCGGCTCATCACTGCCAGGAGGCGGGCTCTTATCTCTCTCCACTGACACACTCTGGTAAGCATTGTTGAGGCAATATTTTCCATATTGGACATTCCCAGTGCTGAATTGTTTGTAGTTGTTGGGGGAGCAGGTACTGGCTCCTGTGCCGTTAGTATTATCCCAGATCATTGCTCCGTCAATGAATTTTTGGTCCTGGACTCCTATCTTGTCCCTAAGTTGTTCAGGGAGAATCGCTGTACTCAAGCTCCTCTGGATGCAATACTCGAGGACAGAAAGCTGGTACCGCAATCCTGTGATGACTTGCGGGAGTTAACCAAGGCTCCCTTGTTCTGACTGAGAAGTGGCTTGCTTGGTTCCTCTGCCCGTCGTCTAGAGCCAGCAAGGTTAAGTACTTTTCGTAAAAAGATCTGACCTCAGAATTACTGTCATTATTTCGTGCAGTATAGGGTTTCTTATGATGGTGCACTCTTAGGAAAAATATGTCAACTGGGCAGACTCACGCAACTTTGTTGAGAAGGTACAATGCTTCGTGGGTGTCAAGATTGCCTAAGTCTTGTTCCATCCTCCCTTATAAACTCTGCTCAATTTCTTCTGAGAATTGTGCAATGGCATTGCTTCCTGAGGTGCTCCTAGCAAGACACTATTTGTGGGGGCAATGACTGTGCTCCTGTAGTTTTGATCTCACTGCATTTATCACTTGTTGACTGATGAGATGATTTTCACAATTTGATGAGTCAGGATGAGACCCATTTCCTGTCCCCGTGTCTAATTACCCCTGTGTAAGGTCATGTTGGAGGGACTCTTATGTACCTGCTGTGTGCCATTCATCTTTATATATATATATATAGATATAGATATATATATCTATATATATATATATATATACTATATATTATATATATATATATATTATATAAATATAATATATAAATATATATATTGATTTTTATTAACACACTGGACGATTCCCTCCAAGGCAGGGGTGGCACCGATAAAAGAAATATCTTTCACCATCATTCACTCATCACTGTCTTGCAGAAAAGGGTATCTTTACACTCACACGTTTTTAAACTTGCAACATTAACACCCTCTTCACAGAGTGACTGGCACTGTAGCTTCCATCTCCAGGACTCAAGTCCGGCCTGCCCGGTTTCCCTGGATCCCCTTATAATGTTACTTTGCTCACATCCAACAGCACGTCAGTATTAAAAAACATTTTGTCTCCATTATTCTATCAAACACGCTCACGCTATGCATGCTGGTAAGTCCAAGCCCTGCACCACAAAACCTCCTTTACCCCTGCCGCCTACCTATCTGAGGCCGACCCCTACCCCGCTTCCTTCACTACAGACTGGATTACACTCTCTTGAAGTTTTGTGTTTCGCTCCATTCTCTCCACATTCCGAACCACCTCAACAAACCCTTCCTCCAAGCCCTCGGGACAACAGTTTTGGTAATCCCCGCACTCCTTCTTACTTCCAAACTACGAATTTTCTGCATAATTCACTCCCACACATTGCCCTCAGACATGACTTTTCCATGCCTCCCAGCCTTTCTCCTCGCAAGCTACATTCGTCACCCATGCTTTCACACCCATATGGAGCGTTGGTAAAAACTATATCTCATACATTCCCCTCTTTGACTCCAAGGACGAAAGTTCTTTGTCTCCCAGGACTCCTATTGTGCACCACTCACCCTTTTCCCCTATCAATTCTATGATTCACCTCATCTTTCATAGACCCATCGCTGACACGTCCACTCCAAATATCTGAATACTTTCACCTCCTCCATCTCTATCCTCCATCTGATATCCAATCTTTCTTCACCTAATCTTTTTGTTATCCTCATATCCTTACTTTCCTGTATTCACTTTTCAATTTTTTCTTTTTGCACACCCTACCAAATTCCAACATCACCAATCTCTGCAACTTATCTTCAGAGTTCCCAAAGAGCACCGTGTCATCAGCCCAAAGAGCAACTGTGACAACTCCCACTTTTGTGTGGTTCTTTATCTTTAAACTCCACGCCTGAATAAAGTTGGTAGATTTACCGACAATAAGTAACGTAAAAGACACAAGTGCAAACTAATTTCGTGACATTTATTGTGGCAACGTTTCGTCTCCAGACAGTTATCAAGCCATTACAAAAATACATGGACACAGAGGGTATATAAAAGGCTCTGAGTGAGGTGCAATACTAGTGAGGTACAATTTCGATGTTCACTAGGTGGTGATAGTTTAGTAGTAGTAGTAGTAAACAAAAAATAATACAATATGGAAAGAGAATTAATTCGTTACATGAGTAAAAGGATATAAAAGCTATTACTTGGGTTAGCATAAAAAAAGGGTTTGGGACAAATATAAACGTGGAAAAATGAGGCAGGTTTTTTCAGTGTTCACTCTCTGTAATGTGCTTGTGTAGTATAACAGGAGAGACTATGTGATGGCAGGGTTTACTGTTTTCAGGAGGATTCTTGCTAAGACTTCGGAGATGGTGAAGCTGCCGTTGTTTTGTTTAAATGTATTCGAAACAGCGATCAGTGCTGATTCAAGGCACTTGCGTCTGCGGAAATTAGTTTCTTTGATCACTAATTGGGCGTCTCTTTCTTCAACAGTCTTTGATGCGGAACTCTATCAAATACCTTACTAAAATCTAAGTAAATAATATCAAATTCTTTATCGTGGTCAACAGCCTCAAAAGCTTTTACTGAGAAAGTTTAATAATAAATTTGGTAGACCAAGACCGGACCTCTTGTGATCCATGCTAGATCATTAATCAAGCTTATTGCTTATCGAGATGGCTTCTTATAATCTCAGCTATAATTGACTCTAGTAATTTGCCTACAATTGAGGTCAGGCTTATTGGGCGGTAATTTGACGGTAACGAACTTGTCCCCTGTTTAAAATAGGATTACATTAGCCAACTTCCACATATCGGACATACACCTGTTTGAAGAGATAAATTAAAAAATTATTAGTTATGAGTTCACAGACTTCCATTTTGCATTCCTTAAGAACCTTGAAAAAACCGCATCAGGGGACCCGGTGACTTATTTTGTTTCAGTTCGGGTCTATTGCTTCATATATATTTATATATGATATATATTTATACATATTATATATGTATATATATATATATATATTATTTATATATATATATAATCGATAAAAAAAGATGAATGAAAGCTGAAATTTACCCTGAATTAAAAGGCTAATAAAAAATTATGTACATTAATATTTTAAATCATGCTTTAGTGGAAGATGATAAATTTTAAACAGGATTTTAGGCCAAATTGATATTTGATATATTTGAGGAGTATAAAGCTTCATAGCATCACTAATTTGGTTTTGTAGGGAGAGTCAGTGATCACTGGTAGTGTTGTGTATATACTGTACATGGTAAAGGAACACATATGCAACTGGTTGGAATCTTTTAATTCGAAATGTTTCGGCCTACACTGTAGGCTTCTTCAGTCGAGTACAGAAAAGTTGATAGAAGCAGAAGATAATTGAAGACGATGTATTCAGTCCATCACCTTAAAGTTTTAGGGTGGATCCTCATCTGGAGAAAAGCATTTGTTCCCAATATAAAATTTTTTACTATGGAAAATCTCTTCTCCAGATGGGACTGACCCCCTCAAAACTTTAAGGGTGATGGACGATTACATCGTTCAAGTATCTTCTGCTTCTATCAACTTTTTTGTACTCGACTGAAGAAGCCCCCCTGTGTAGCGAAACGTTTCGAAATAAAATTCCAACTGTTGCATATGTGTCTTACCCAAAAACCCGTGTATTTTTACCATTTTAATGTTTTCTGTCAAACACAAAATGTATACTCAGCAGTCCTAGCTTTTTGCCTGACATTTTCTTCTACAGTCAACAAAACACCCAGAAAAATCACCACTGGGGGGGCTTAAGTTCCTTTTTTTTTTTTTTTTTTTTTTTTTTTTTTTTTTTTTTTTTTTTTTTTTGTGTGATGTGTGTGTGTGTGTGTGTGTGTGGGTGTGTGTGTGTGTGTGTTGTGTGTGTGTGTGTGTAGAGGCGTTGGTGGCTATTTACCGGTGTCCGTCACTCAGACACGCTAATACTCTTGAAGCCACGTATACTCTGGTAAAATGGACGAATTTACCGGGTTTTCTGTCCTTTTCTGTCTATATATACAAGTCACTCCTCAGTTTCTTCTGTTTCCTGTCTTGCAATCGTTTGGTTTCTTACGAGGACGTGCAAGATATTTTTGAAATAAAGAACAAAACTTGGTCTTTTATAAATTAATGCCTAGGTTGACATCGAAATTAATTGCTTATGAAAGTCGGTAGCAGTGACTTGTCCACGGCGTTTGTTTATCATATTGAACAGGTCTGTTGGTGGTAATCAGCTCTTCCAACGATGTTTCAGTCCAAGTCTGAAACTCAACGGTTTCTTGTTGTGGTTCCAGCTGAGAAAGTGGTCAGACTAACGGAAGTCAGGGTTCACACTCACCATAGTCTGCCCTGTGTCTTAGAAGGGCTTTTCTGTTTTTGTGACCAAAGAACTTCGCAGGTATAGTGAGAAACTTGTCGAAATGCCGGTCCTTCTTTTTCGCGGTTGAAGTGTAGAACGGCATCCTGACCGAACAAGGTACGTGCAAGCAATCGTGTATTGTCCTATAAATCTCTCTACCGAGTACGTTTACCAGCCTCTGTCGGAGACATGAAACTCATGGCGCATTACTGCGTTGGAGAATCTTGATGTAAAGTTTTAATGTTCCAGTGAACTTAGCATGTTTTCATATAGAGTATCGACTAAATGAAAACATAGTTATGTTGATAAATTCACTAAGCCCAGTATCATGAAGCATTTTATCGTCAATAAGCGGAGAGGTATGATCCAGAATCAATGAGAAAGTCACCCTATTCACAAGTCCGTTAACAGTTGCGGTGCAGTAGGGATGACCAAGTCCGGTCTCGGGGAGCACAGAAGAAATTCTCTTCATATCCTTTGGAAACACATTCGATCATATTTACAAGAATAATTTTTACCTTTTAAATTTTTTATGCATTTGACTGTTAAAAATAGTTAGGAACGTTGATGGTTGTAAGAGTTACAATATTGGTTCAATAGATTCCAAGAACAATTCTCACCTTTTTAATCTTTATGCTATTTGTCTGTTTAAATAGTGAGGAACGTGATGGTGTAATCAGTATATTCCAAGAACAATCTCACCTTTTTAAATCTTTTTTGCTATTTGTTCAATTTAATAGTGAGGAACGTTGATGGTTACAATATAATTCCAAGAAACAATTTCTCACCTTTTTAATCTTTATTATGCTATTCTTGTCTGTTAAATAGTGAGGAACGGTTGATTGTGTAAGACTTACAATATTGGGATCAATAGATTTCCAAGAACATTCATCACCTTTTTATTGCTATTTTGTCTGTTAAATAGTTGAGGAACCCTTGACTGTTTAAAAGATTTACAATATTCTATCAATAGAGTCCCCAGAACAATTTTTACCTTTCTAATTTATGCTATTGAACCGTTAAATAGTGAGAACGTTGTGGTGTAAGTGAAGTGTAGTGAAAATGAAAGTGTGATAATGTAAGCGAAGATGAACTGTGATGGTCTTAGTGATGTGTAGTGAAGTGAACTGTGTTAGTGGATTGTAGTGAAGATGATCTGTGGATGGGTGTTAGTGATGTGTAGTGAAGATGAACTGTGTTATGATTGTAGTGAAGATGAATCATTGTTGGTAGTTAGTGATGTGTAGTGAAGATGAACTGTGTTTAGTGTTGTGTAGTGAAGATGATCTGTGATGGAGTTTAGTGATGTGTAGTGAAGATGAACTGTGTTGTGATGTGTTAAGTGAAGATGAACTGTTGAAGATTGAGCACACTATATGTACAGCATATGGGAATCTTTATTCAGGAAAACGTTCGCCCACACACATGGCTTCATCAGTCCAATACAAGAGGAAGGCCGTAAGGAGAGGAGGATATTAGGCAATCAGTCCCTACATCCTGGAGTCGATGTGTTCCAGTCCATCAATCTTGTAGAATGTACAGCATAGATCAGATCGGTACTCACAGGTAAGGACCCACAAGGGCGAGGGCAAGTGGGGACTGTGCGCAGAATAGACGGTGAGAGGAGTCTTGAGTCGAATGAGAGAAGAGTCAGGACTAAACCCAACTGCTAACCTGGATAAACAATAACGAAGACGACATAGAAGACAGCAGAACTCTGGAGGTGCTGATTCAACTTGCTGGATGGAAGATTGCTGCATCTTGATGTAGATTGCGGCTGGCAGAAGCTGGAGGCGTGGACAAGGGAGGCTAGCTTTCTTGATGGTCAGGTGTCGTTTAATTGTGAACAGGAGTTCCTCTTCATTTCTTCAGTGATGGTGAGCATTCCTTATGTTGTGCAATGTTGGAAGAAAAAGATGAGTAGCTTGAAACTTTGTGGTCGAAATGCTGGGTCGGCTTTTGCAACTGGTCAAGGATCATCCTGAGTGTAGTGAAGAACAGTGGAACCTTTACGATTTGTAAACTATGACTTGGTTCTGTCGTGTATTTTCTCCGTACAAAGTAGGTCGACACTCATGGTGGGTTTCTTGAGTCATGAGTGCATAAAAAGTTATAATCTTTCCAGTGAGGTATTGATCTCGATGTTTGGTCTGCTGTATGAATACGTCGAGTGGATGGCTGGAGAGGTTTTTGTTGTGGTTGCAGCAATGAAGGTTCTTTCAATGTTGGTGTCTCCACTAGAGAGGGTGTAGAAGACTGTGGTAGAAATCGTGGCTTCTGTTTGGTCCATATGAATAGTGGTGAGTGGAGGTACTCCCGCCACGACGAGCAAATCGACGATTAGGAGGCATCGTACGAATAGGAGCGTTTTTTAAGTGACGTCACTAGTTGTTGGAGATGTTGGACCTGCTGGATCGGGTGGTAATTAGGTCCTTGTGAAATTTTATATTTTTCTTCTTCCGAAGGTGGAATGCTGGAATATGAATGATGGCAATTATTTAGTGCAAATAACTCGTTGATAGGTCAAGATTAAAACAGATCCAGGTACAGCCAATGTACTGCAATGTGAGCGTATAGTAGACAGTAGTGGATCTTGGTTACGTCACATGTTGGAGGAGTGATGGATGGTGGAGGTCAGGCTGAGTAGATGCTTGAAGTAATTTTGTAGTGTTACTTGTATCTTGCAATTGCTGCAACGGTTGGTATGTTGCTAGTAGATTTTTTCTTTGCTGCAATCTTGTGTTTTCTACACAATAAACCTTCCTTGTAGGACATTTTGCTGCCGTGTATGGTGGTCGTTCTTTTACAGTTTAAGCACGGATGGTTGTGTTGGAGCAGTCAAGCGGCAAGAACTGAAGGTGTGTCCCTCACCCTCATGTAGTGCAGAACTTCTTGACTTTACTGGACATGCTTTGGTGGTGTGATGATATGAATACAGTTTCCAGCAAGTTGTTGTACTGTGAGACTCTCTGCTTCAATGTAGTAGGGCTGATGTAGTATATAAACAGCAAGAAGACCTTCGTTCAGAGCATGCAGCCTGTTAACGCGGTGAAGAGTGACCTTGAGCATGGACGATGCAGTCGGGATTTTTGTAAAGCTGTCAACAGTATCCCAATATTTTGCTCTCGATGGATGTCTTGAGTTTCTGCAGGTGTTAGAGACGTCAGAATCTTGTCAAGTTATTTAAGGACAAACTGATTTCCTGGCCCTGAGGGCAGGAGATGACTAACAGTAAACCCCTTGAGCAGTAAGTTAAGTGGTGGCCTTCTGATGGAGTAGCTTTCTCAATCTCTTCAGCATCATCGTGACACACAACAATGATGAGCTTCTTCACAGGGACAAAATGGTGTTGAAATTCTTTTGCAGTGCTCCCTGAACAACAGTTGCAAGAGCAAATCCATTCGTTGAAATCATCAACGATACCACTTTTTGCTTGATCTTTACACGATTTGCGTACTCACTGCAAGTCAAGGTGAAGACGACGCTGGTAAAAGGTTCCCCTCCCCAACGGGAATCGCAGGAGACAGAGTAAGTAAGAGAGCTTCATGACCTGCCAGGCGAGAAGACAAGAGCAGAATGTCTGTCTCCTCTGTACGCGCATAGGGCCGTAGACGGCTTATATACATGCAGGAGTAGGTGCAGCAGGCGGAGGGGGGTCATAGTGGTAACCAAATCCACTAGTCGAAGTAGATTGTTCCAGTCCACAGAGCGGCGAGCGCGTGGGAGGGGGGGGGGTGCGTACTCAGAAAGTCTTAGGGTTATTAAGGTCTCATGAGCACTGTTTTCACATACATTAAAGTTTTTATATTAACAAAGCAGATAGTCAAACACTCTATTAACTCGCTATACATAGAATATGATGTATGGGCATCTAGACCTTTGCGATCGATGGATCCGTAAAGTCATTCCAAAACATACTTAACCAGCTCTATCGCTAGTCTAGGTGCGAGCGAGAGAGACGCGTTAATTAGTGCGCGGAAGTCTATAAGCTATAAGTGGAGATTAATGAGCTTGGCGTGTGAGAGTTGTTGAACGAGACATAGAAAAATGGTGGGTTTTTAATGTGTGAAACGCAGAGAAATAAGTGGATAAAGTAGAGATCGTGACGAGTGAAGACATTAGGATTAGATATGGAGGGGGGGGGTATGATGAGATCGCTATGGTTTACATAAGATGTTGATGGAATTGGGAAGGGGAGAATGATAATGATTAATATTAAATCTGATTATGAGATTTGTTAGAAGGAGGTAGGAGGGGATTTGCAGAATAGTAGAGTGTGAGATAGATTATGCTAGATCATATTAAAAAATTTGTATTGAATCGTAGAAAGATAGTTAGTGACGTGCGTGTGAGTGTGTAGCGGTTTTGGGGGGGGTTTGGGCTGTGGTGGGGGTTGGGTGTGGGTGGTGTTTGTTGGTGTGGGGGGGTGGGGGGGTTGGGTGGGTGTGATGTTGTGGGTGGGGGTGTGGATGTTGTGTTGTTGGGGTGTGGGTTGTGGGGGTGTGGTGGTGGTTGGGTTGGTTGGGGGTGATGGTTATATGGGGTGGAGGTGGGTGGGTGTGGTTTTGTTGGGGGGGTGGGTTGTTAGTTGTAGTAGTGTATAGTAAAGTTGTGTTTTGGTAGGTGATTAGCACAAATACTATTATGCTACTATTAGCGTGGATGGTACTCGTAGTGGAGATGCTTGTTATTTGGTGTATATTCTTATTGGGTGGTATATGAGTAGTAGTAAACAATTTGAACTTGTAATCTGAACCATGTACTGGTGATTCCACATTACCCCCCCATACTGGTATTCTGGAGATACTGTCGAGCGAACTGATACTTTAGTTTTTAGCATAGTAATGGTGGACTCATAGTAATGATTACTTGAAGAGGTGATACTAGTAGTGGTTTGGAATTGAAAATACTGAATATTTGGTAGTGGGTGACCATTTGAAGCTGTGGTACCCGGAAACGAGTCTTGTAGTGGTGGGTACATTTGTAGCGGTGGATACGTGGTTTTCGTGGGTACTGACAAAGAACTGAGACTTGTAGTGGTGATTCATTGTAGCGTGGTATTGGAAGTACTGATACTGGACTGGTGATACTTGAAGTTGGTGGTACACGTAGTGGTGAACTTGCTTGATAATTCTTGTAAGCATGGGTTATCTTGTAGTACTAATTCTTGTATATTGATACTTGTAAGAAAGAATGATGTTTGCATGGTGAGAATTTTAGATGTTTGTGTTAGAATTGTAATTTTCATACAGTGCGTAGTGTTGATACTTCGTATAGTGAGACGTGTAATGGAGATACTTGCAGTAGTGGTAATGGAAGTGGAGATACTTGTAGATGAGGTACTTACAGTGTTGAAGATATGCAGTGATAATATTTGAAGTAGTGTAAGCTTGTATGAAGATACTGTAGTGTTTACGTTTAGTAGTGGTGATATTTATAGTGGTTGCACTTGTAGTGTGTGGCACTTGTAGTGGTGCAGACAACTTGTAGTGGTGGCACTTGTAGTGGTGGCACTTGTAGTGGTGGCACTTGTAGTGGTGGCACTTGTAGTGGTGGCACTTGTAAGTGGGGCGCATTGTAGTGGTGCACTTGTGGAGAGTGTGGCACTTGAAGTGGTGGCACCATGTATGGTGGCACATGTAGTGTGGAGCACTTGTAGTGGTGCACTTGTAGTGGTGGCACTTGTAGTGGTGGCACTTGTAGTGGTGGCACTTGTAGTGGTGGCACTTGTAGTGGTGGCACTTGTATGGTGGCACTTGTAGTGGTGGCACTTTAGTGGGTGGCACTTGCAGTGGTGGCACTTGTATGGTGGCACTTGCAGTAGTGTTAACTTGTAGTAATGATACTTGTATTGTTTACACTTGTAATGATGATCTTCATAGTGGTCATACAGTGGTGTTACAGTGGTGATACTTGTAGTGTTGATACTTGCGGTGTTGATACTTGTAGTGTTGATACTTGCAGTGTTGATACTTGCAGTGTTGATACTTGCAGTGTTGATACTTGTAGTGTTGATACTTGTAGTGTTGATACTTGTAGTGTTGATACTTGTAGTGTATTGATACTTTTTTGTGTGATACTTGTTGTGTTGATATTGTAGTGTTGATACTATGCAGTGTTGAATACTTGTAGTGACTCGATACTTGTAAGTGTTGATACTTGTAGTTTGATACTTTGTAGTGTTTGATACTTGGGTAGTGTTGATACTTGTAGTGTTGATACTTGCAGTTGTTTGATACATGGTAGTGTTGATACTTGTAGTGTTGAACTTGTTGTGTTGCGATACTTGCAGTGTTGATACTTGTAGTGTTTGAGATACTGTAGTGTTGAACTTGTTAGTGTTGATACTTGTAGTGTTGATTCTTGTAGTGTTGATACTTGTAGTGTTTGATACCTGTAGTGTTTATACTTGCGGTGTGTTGGATACTTGTAGTGTTGATACTTGTAGTGTTGATACTTGTAGTGTTGATACTTGTAGTGTTGATACTTGTAGTGTTGATACTTGTAGTGTTGATACTTGTAGTGTTGATACTTGTAGTTTTTGTATACTTGCGGTGTAGATACTTGTAGTGTTGAACTTGCAGTGTTGTACTTGCAGTGTTGATACTTGCAGTGTTGATACTTGTAGTGTTGATAATTTTAGTGTTGAACTTGTAGTGTTTATACTTGTAGTGTTGATACTTGTAGTGTTGAATAACTTGTAGTGTTGATACTGTATGTTGATACTTGTATGTTGATACTTGCGGTGTTGATAACTTGTAGTGTTGATACTTGCAGTGTTGAATACTTGCAGTATTGATTACTTTGTATTTGATACCTTGTAAGTGTTGTACTTGCGGTGTTGATACTTGTAGTCTCACTTGATACTTGCAGTGTTGATACTTGCAGTTGTTGATACTTAGCAGTGTTGATACTTGTAGTGTTTTTGATACTTGCGGAGTTGATACTTGAGCAGTGTTGATACTTGTAGTGTTGATACTTGCTGTGTTGATACTTGCGGTGTTTATACTTGCAGTGTTGATACTTGCAGTGTTTGATCACTTGTAGTGTTGATACACTTGTAGTGTTGATGACTTGCGGTGTTGATACTAGCAAGTGTTGATACTTGCAGTGTGATACTTGCAGTGTTGATACTTGCAGTGTTGATACTTGTAGTGTTGATACTTGTAGTGTTGATACTTGTAGTGTTAGAAGACTTGTAGTGTTGCATACTTGTAGTGTGTGATGCTTGTATTAATGATTATACTTTATATTAGTGATATTTGTAGTGGGGAAATTTGCAGTGTGATACTTGTATTGGTGGTAATTGTAAGTGGTGACACTTGTAGTGATGGAATTTTTAGTGGTGACACCATCAGAGTCATCCTTCCACTACACATCACTCACATCATCACAGTGTATCTTCACTAACACATCACTAATCAATCACAGTGTAACTCTTCACTAATCTCATCCATCATCACAGATGTAATCTTCACTACTCACATCATCACAGTGTATCTTCACTACTCATCATCATCACATTATCTTCACTACTCTCATCATCATCACAGTGTATCTTCATCACTACTCATCATCAATCACAGTGGTACTTCACTACCATCATCCATCACAGTGTATCTTCACCTACTCGTCATCATCAACAGTGCAATCTTCACTACTCTTCATCATCACAGTGTATCTTCACTACTCATCATCATCACAGTAGGATAACTTCCACTACTCATCATCATCACAGTGTATCTTCACACTCACATCATCACTGTGGTTGTTTTAAGTTTTTTAGGTTCATTGTTTAGTTACTAAATATATTTACAAATAGATTTTTTTCCCGCTTTACTTTAATAAGGTAATATTTTTGTTACTGTATAAAATACAAGGCATCATTGTAGATGTACTTTTTGAGATGTTTTAGAGATGTTTTACTACTATATGTTATTGACATAGAACATAAGAATGAGGAACACTGCAGAAACACATACACGGCAGTCTTATCAAAACATCCTGCTAAAGATAAACCCCAAGAATTTACTTCGTAACCCACTGACTCCAAACAAACCCAGCCCCTCCCACTTATATATTTGTCTATCATGTTTTAAAGCTACTCAAGGTCCTAGTGTCCCCGATCATCTTGCAGCAGCAGCAGCAGCAGCAGTCATCAGTTGCAAGTTTGATACTGGCAAAGAGTCGGCAATAATAAACAGTTTCAGAATAGGAACAAGGAATACTTTTAAGAGGTGTTTATTGACTTACAGGACTTGCAAGAATACAATGATACCAGCCATTCTCACACCTACCTAACCTACCTAATACCCTACTAACATGTCTACCTACCTGACCCGCCTATCTACCTGACTATACCTACCAACCACCTACTAAACCTACCTACCTACTTGACTACCTACCTAGCTAACCTACCTAACTTACCTACCAACCCTCCTGAACTACCTTCCTACTAACCTACCCACCTTCTGACTACCTGTCTATCTCCAAGCTACCTACGGCCTCCTTCCACTCTACTACCAATTACAAAACTACCCGTAACCTCACATCCTAGCTAGCTACCTAACTTGCTATCCACCTACCTACCAGTCATCCAAACTCTCATATCAAAAATCTGTCGAGCAACAATGCGAAGCGTAAATGAACTCTGACACTGAGAGTAAGTTGTTTTAATTATGTTCGATTGTCTATGAGGGAATCATTGTGTGAAAACCTTTTTCCATTCAGTAGGCCTACGGCTCTGCTTCTTTTACTTTGCTTTAACACTATATTATTGAATGTGGAGAAATTACTCCCTCGTTCCATTCTTGCACTTGCCCCTGTTGCTGATGGAAAGCTTTTGATCCGAGGAAACTAATTTTCCTTTGTAAAACTCAACTTATTTGCATATAAATAAAGCAATTTTTCCCTAACCAAACAAATTAGCTTTATTAAAACCAATGTTTGTAATCTCTTTTATTAAAGAATATATATATATATATATATATATTGTATAATATATATATATAAGATATATATAAAATATATATATATATATATACAAATAATGTATATGTGTGTTTGTGATGTGTGTGTGTGTGTGTGTCAAGGAATTCGCCATAGTAGCGAAATATTCACAAACCTGATCTCGCCAGGATTAGTGTTTGTGTATATTTCCTTGCTCTTACGATTCCTTGCACTGTTACAATCTCTATTGGTCGATGCATGCAAGGGGGATTAGATGACAAGCTGTAAACATCCCGGCTGGAAAACTGACTGCCTTGGATGCAACGTCTAGCGTGAACTGGGCGCCAAGCGATTGGCCCAGTGTGGTGAGGACAGTAAAGCACTGCGTACCTTGTTCGGGAAGGTTCGTAGGTTCGAGTCTCCTTCGAGCCATAGATCATGTTATATAAATATTCTATATATAAATATAAATATATATATACAATATATATATATATATATATATATATATATAATATATATTAGTAACCACTTACCCACGGAACAAGTGGTATTGATAATAACAACACTGCAACAAGCAAGGAGTCGAACCCTCTGCTGTATTTTGGCCCACCTCATGGTGGAGAGAAACCATGACGCTTTAACCACTAGACCACACAATCCTTAACAAATGAGGCTCCAGCCAAGCTAGATGTTGTACCCACCATACGAAGTGACATACGGTGTTGAGGACGCCTCCGAGCTATTTACATTCTACTCACTGTTGTGTGAACTTAGCTCAACAAACAGTATATAATATTACTGTGCCCCACGGAATAAGTGGTATGTGATCAACAACAACACTGCACTAGCCAAGGAACTAAGGAACAACCCCTCCTCACCCCCCTCCTGGATATATTTGGTACACATACCGGCGCACCTCCTCCTAATATCCAACAAAGAAATCTCTGCATCATATTCACTCTACACATAGCCCTCAGATACCACAATCTCCACTGCCCGCCAATGCCTTCCCATGTTGCAAACATTCACCACCATGTTTCACACCCATATAAGAGCCTTGGTTATAACTATGCTCTCTTACATCCCCTCTTTGCTCCATGAGGAAGCTCTGTCTCCCCACAGACTTCCTCAGTGTACCACACACATTTTTGTATCCTACGTCAGTGCTATACTCACCTCATCTTTCATAGATTCCATTCCGCGACACGTCCCACTCCTAAATATCAGAATACATTCACCTCCTCCATATTCTTCCCTCCATCCTTATATCCAATTTTTCTTACCTAATTTTTATCCACATCACCTAACTCATTTCCAAATTCACTATTCAATTTTCCTTCTTTTAACACACCCACCAAACTTCATCCAACAACCTCTGCAACTTCTCTCCAAATCACCCAAAAAGCACATTGCCATCAGCAAGATCAACTGTGCAACTCCCACTATGTGTTCGGATTCTCTGTCTTTAAACTCCACACGCTCTTCAACACCCTAACATACCACTTTCCTCAACAAACCCCAACATAAATATATTGAATCATCCATGGTGACATCACACATCCTTGTCGAAGGCCTACTTTTACTGCGGAAATATTCTCCCTCGTCAGATCCACTCCTACACACTAAACCTGAGCCTCACTATCCCTCATAAAAACTCGTCACACTGCTTTCAATAACCTACCTCCTATCCCTACATCTACCACATTGCACCCCTAACCACCCTGCTGTCCCTTAACGCATATAGGGACAAACAAAAATTTCTTTATTTGTCAAAAACACAACACACCTCGATAATAGTTATGATGAGTTAAGAAGCTTTGCCTGCAGCACAGAATGCTCCGAAAACCTCTCGTCTGGTCCTGCTACGTTAGACACACACCAAGCAGCTGAGACTTACACCAGTGGTTACACCCCAGACTTACACCAGTGTTACACCAGACTGCCACACACTCACACACGGCATTAAAAATATATTATAGTTGCGTTTTCTTTTTATAAAACTTAAACTAGAGGGTACACTTAGGTTTAATTTGTAAAGCATATTAAGAGATAAATATGTTACCACCATTACAGCTGTTCACGGGACAAAATATACGAGTCAACGTTGGGTGGAAGCTTCGAATCAAACGAAACTCCGACACAAGAGACGAAAGCAAATTTAACCCCCGGCCATAATGGCTGGGCATGGTATTAAAAAAAAACATTTATGAAGATTGAAACACAATAAAATTTATGTGCATATATATCTCCCTCCATTAATCCCTCTCCATCCTCCCTCCCTCCCTCTCTCTCTCTCTCAATCGTCTCCTACACTCATCTCTCCTCTCTCAAATCTCTCGTCTCCACTCTCTCCTCTCATCACTCTCTCTCAACTCTCTATCCTCTCACTCTACCATCCCACCCCCCCTCCCTCCACTCTCTCTCACCCCTCTCTCTCGTCACGTCACACCGATACCACACGTAGACACACAGAATCACACAAAAACACCCACAAGTTAGAGAAACACACACACTTCAACACCGACCACACACACACTACTACGGACCGAACACTTCCCCAGGCCAATCACTAGACCACGACCAACACCCCACACACACACACACAACTCACACGTACTCAACCACCCACGAAAAACCCACCCCCAACCATAGAGTCGCTCACAAGTCATCATCACACTCATACCTCTCTTCGTTACCATCTCACATTTACAGTAAACAAGATCGGGAAAGTAATTAATAAACAGTTGAGATAGAATAGGTTGCCACTGAAGGTGGGGGGAAGGGAAGTGGGGGATCCCTTACCCTTCCACTGAAGGTGGGGGGAAGGAAGGGGGGATCCCTTACTCCTTCCACGAAGGTGGGGGGAAGGAAGTGGGGGATCCCTTACCCTTCCACTGAAGGTGGGGGGAAGGAAGTGGGGGATCCCTTACCCTTCCTTACTTCCACTCTTAATGTCATTTTTTAATCTATTCTTATGCATCTTAAGCATCACTTATAGTTGTTACTTTCCTTGCTCTTGTAATTATGTGATGGTTAGCTTATGGTATTATGCTCACTGTTTAGTTTTTAACATAGATGGGTATCTCTCTCTTTATTTCCAATCCAATAATATTTCTGTGTAAGAAGTAGCAAGGCATCATTCAGACGTACTTTTAGAGATGTAGCTAAAAGACTTGTGGTAATTTAAAAATGAAACAGACAACAGTAGCAGTAGCAAGTTGGAATAGCATCGCAAGGTTATCTAATTAACAGCTTGAAATTAGAGAGGGAGACACTAAATAAACTAGAACAAAAGTGCAGGAGTTGTAATTACAATTTTAATTTGAATCAGCTACAAGTGGTCTCCCAACTAATCTAAGAGAAAAGATAGTATTCCAGGAGAGAGGTGGGTGACTGACAAGACTTGAAAGCATAACAAGGAGTCTCCTATGCTGCTCCTTACCTTCCGACCTCTCTACCTACTGGAATTACACGGAGACGTAGTAAGGCGAAGAGGAGTTAGTAATTTGATTGATTTAGCTTACCCTGTGACTCGAACATAATTGTGTACATCCTCCTCACCTAACCCCACCCCCCCCCACCCCTCCATCTCCCTACATTTCAAGGTACCAACCTACCTTCCTTCTGTACCTATCTACCTAACTAACTTCCCTATCCTACCTACCTACCAACAAAACCTCAACCAACCAACCAACCAACCTACCTACCAACCAACCAACCTACATACATTACATACATACATACATACATACATACATTACATACGTACATACATTCATACATGCATATACATACATACATAAAATAGAAAAAAATACGGTACATACGTACATACAGAAATTACATCATACATGCATGCATACATCGACGTAAGGTGGAGTTAGAAAGTTAGGCCAGCTAGTTAGGAAAGTTAGTAGGTAGTAAGGCAGTATAGGAGTAGGCACTACCACCTACTTATCTACCTAAATACCTACTAACTTCCTAACTAGCTGCCTAACTTTCTATCCACCTACCTACCTATCAGGCAGACTCTCACAACATAACGGCAGGGGTGAATTGCTATACAGAAATTGCAAACGTTCAGAAATGTAAAAAATGTGTGAAGTGAGACATTGTGTGGAGGAATCTCTCAACATAAATCAAGTAGTCTTACCATACAAGAAGAATTTAGCACGGTTAACATTTCTCCCAGTCATTATCCCCCATCTCACAAAAAAAAACGAAGTACCGTGACTGGAACATTTACACATTCACACAGTGTGACTTTGTAAATGGTACAAGTCGGACCGAAACGTCGTCGTAAGCTCCTCTCTTCTATGTGAGGGTTGTTTATTGTTCCATCTAACTATATATAAAACTCTGATCATACATCAGAAAACTGTTAGCAACAAGGACAAGTGTAATGACTTCGGCTTTTGAGTAAATTGTTAAGGATAGGAACGTATAAGTGAATCATAGTGTGCATGACCTGTTTCCATTAGTAGGCCTACTCCTCTGCATGGACCAGTAGGCCTACTCTTCTGCATGGACCAGAAGGGCCTACTTATCCCCCCCTCTGCATGGACCAGTAAGGCCTACTCTGAATGGACCAGTAGGACCTACCCTTCTGCATGGAACCAGTATGGGCCTACCTCCTCTGCTTCTTATTCTTTTGCTTTACAAAGACAGTTATTTGCTGCGACGAAAATCCTTAATACCAGGATTAATTTATTTTTTTTTTTTTACCTAGTCAAATCAACTTAATTACATGTAAAGCATTCCTTATTATTTATTTTATTATCACACTGGCCGATTCCCACCAAGGCAGGGTGGCCCGAAAAAGAAAAAATTTCACACCCATCATTCACGTCCATCACTGTCTTGCCAGAAGGGTGCTTTACACTACAGTTTTAAACTGCAAATACATTACACCCCCTCCTTCAGAGTGCAGGCACTGTACTTCCCATCTCCAGGACTCAAGTCCGGCCTGCCGGTTTCCCTGAACCCCTTCATAAATGTTACTTTGCTCACACTCCAACAGCACGTCAAGTATTAAAAACCATTCGTCTCCATTCACTCCTATCAAACACGCTCCACGCATGCCTGCTGAAGTCCAAGCCCCTCGCACACAAAACCTCCTTTAACCCCCCTCTCCCTCCAACCTTTCCTAGGCCGACCCCTACCACGCCTTCCTTCCACTACAGACTGATAAACACTCTTGAAGTTATTCTGTTTCGCTCCAATTCTCTCCACATGTCCGAACCACCTCAACAACCCTTCCTCACCCCTCGGACAACAGTTTTGGTAATCCCGCACCTCCTCCTAACTTCCAAACTAATACGAATTCTCTGCATCAATATTCACACCACACATTGCTCTCAGACATGACATCTCCACTCCCTCCACCTTCTCCTCGTCGCAACATTCATCACCCATGCTTCACACCCATATAAGAGCGTTGGTAAAACTATACACTCATACACTCCCCCTCTTTGCCTCCAAGGACAAAGTTCTTTGTCTCCACATACTCCTAAGTGCACCACTCACCTTTTCTTTTTCCCCCTCATCAATTCTATGATTCACCTCATCTTTCATAGACCCATCCGCTGACACGTCCACTCCCAAATATCTGAATACATTCACCTCCTCCATACTCTCCTCTCTCTCTCCAATCTGATATCCAATCTTTCATCACTTAATCTTTTGTTATCCTCATAACCTTACTCTTTCCTGTATTCACTTTCAATTTTCTTCTTTTTGCACACCCTAACCAAATTCATCCACCAATCTCTGCAACTTCTCTTCAGAATCTCCCAAGAGCACAGTGTCCATCATCAAAGAGCAACTGTGACAACTCCCACTTTATGTGTGATTCTTTATCTTTTAACTCCACGCCTCTTGCCAAGACCCTCCGCATTACTTCTCTTACAACCCCATCTTTAAATACATTAAACAACCACGGTGACATCACACATCCTTGTCTAAGGCCTACTTTTACTGGGAAATAATTTCCCTCTTTCCTACATACTCTAACTTGAGCCTCACTATCCTCGTAAAAACTCTTCACTGCTTATCAGTAACCTACCTCCTACACCATACACCTGCAACATCTGCCACATTGCCCCCCTATCCACCCTGTCATACGCCTTTTCCAAATCCATAAATGCCACAAAGACCTCTTTAGCCTTATCTTAATACTGTTCACTTATATGTTTCACTGTAAACACCTGGTCCACACACCCCCTACCTTTCCTAAAGCCTCCTTGTTCATCTGCTATCCTATTCTCCGTCTTGCTCTTAATTCTTTCAATAATAACTCTACCATACACTTTGCCAGGTATACTCAACCGACTTATCCCCCTATAATCTCTGCACTCTCTTTTATCCCCTTTGCCTTTATACAAAGGAACTATGCATGCTCTCTTCCAATCCCTATGTACCTTAACCCTCTTCCATACATTTATTAAATAATTGCACCAACCACTCCAAAACTATATCCCCACCTGCTTTTAACATTTCTATCTTTAAAACCCATCAATCCAGGGTGCCTTACCCCCCTTTCATTTTACCTACTGCCTCACGAACTTCCCCCCACACTCACAACTGGCTCTTCCTCACTCCTACAAGATGTTGTTCCTCCCTTGCCCTATACACGAAATCACAGCTTCCCCACTTCATCAACATTTAACAATTCCTCAAAATATCCCTCCATCTTCCCAATACCTCTAACTCTCCATTTAATAACTCTCTCTCCTATTTTTAAACCGGGAAAATTTATATATATATATAAAATATATATATATATATATATATAATATAAAAATATATATATATATAAATAATATATAAAAATATAAATAAATATATAGTTTGTATACAGTACAGACAATTAAATAAAGAAACTTTACGATTGAAACTCTAGAGATTTTAAATTGAAAAAAATTCTTTTTCACCTAAAACTGCGGGCATCACCCAGCCCAAAAAAAAAAAATGTAAATAAAGGGTTTTCAAAAAACCGAGAATAAAAAAATTTTGACCGTGTGCAACTCTTGGGTATTTTAAAATTGAAGCGTTTGGCCACACAGTCCTTTCAGTCTAATGCAAAAAGAATGATAAAAACTAAAAGGGATTTTGGGGGTTTTTGAGTCCCACACCAAAAGGGTCAAATGTAAATTATTTCCATAAAATTTTAAAAAGAAATAGCAAATAAACCCCATTCTTACGCAAAATCTGTATTTTTTTCAAGATTAATGATTAATTTTCATTAACCCCCCGGGTTTAAGGGACAGATTACCTCTAACTCCTTTTTTCACCATTCATTTTCATACTGACTCATAAAGAAACAGGTGTCAAATTTAAATTCGAATCCGTAAATAATGTCAATCCCGGGGGGCATAAATGAAGGGGGCACCCCAATCTGAGGTAATCACCCCCCAACAAAAATGAGGGAAAAAAATTTTCGGTTTTCTTAAACCTAAAGCAAAGGGAAAATGGGGGTGTAACATTTTGGAATGGGGTTAAACATGTGAACAAATGCCCAATATGGAAATAGGCAATGTTAAATAGCCCAGCAATAGAAAATGTTAGAATCCCTTTCCCCAAAACACTATGGTGTTTTGCCTACCCCACACGGTAAAACCAAAGGGCAAAAAAATACCGACAAGTTTAGTCTGTAAAAATTCGTGCGCAACATTGTGTACTTAATGTGTAAATTTTTGTTTAATCCCAAAAATCTTAAAATGTTAAGATTCTTGTGTAATACCAGTTCTTTAATGTGGAAGCCCTGAGACATTTAGTTACGTAAGAATGTGAAATAGACATTTTAGTGATTTTTTTTTTAAAAAATGGGGGAAGCTGGACATTTTTTGGGTGACGAAAATGTTTTGGGGGAATCAAAGATATTTTTTATAAATTTAGAATGTGGGGGGTTAGACATTTTTGTGTGTAAGAATGGGGGAAATGGGGCATTTTTTACGATGAAGAATGGGAAAAAAAAAGTGAAATTGTTTGTGACGTAAAAAAATATGGAAGTAGACATTTTTATGATGTAAGAATTGGGAATCTAGACATTGTTAGTGATGTAGAATGGGGGGAAGCCCCTGAGACATTTTTAGTGATGAAAGGAAAAAAAGGGAAAAGTCTGAGACATTTTTAAAGTGTGTAAGAATGGGGAAGTCAATAAAATTGTTAGTGAGTAAAAGGGGAAGTCTGAGACATGGTTAGTGATTAAGAATGTGGGAATCGAGACATTTTTAGGTGAAAAAATGTGGGAAGTCTAGACATTTTTTAGGTTTTAAAGAATGTGGGAATCTGAGAAAATTGTTAGATGTGGGAAATTAGGAAGTCTAGACATTGTTAGGATGAAAGGAATGTAGGAAGTCTGAACATTGTTATGATGTAAAATGGGGAAGTCTAAAGACATTTTTAAAGAAAAATTAAGAATGGGGGAATTTCCTGGACATTTTTGTGATGTAGGAATTAAAAGTCTGAACTTTTTAAATTTCAATTTTTCCCACATATTTAAAAAATCTTTACTAAAAAGATGTTCATTTAAAAAATGTAATTCTTTTTCTATTTTCTTGAAAAAATTTTAAATTGCGTAATCAAAAAATTTTATTCCTTGTTGTGTGTGTTTGTTTGGGGTTTTGGGTGTGTTTTAAAATGGGGTTGTGATGTTTTGGGGTTTGGTGTTGGGTTGTTTTTGTTTTTGTGTGTTGTGTGTGTGTGGGGTTGTGTGTTTTGGTGGTGGTGCATTGTGTGAAATGTTGGTGCCTCTGTTTACCCCCAAAATTTTTTTGCAGGGGTCGAACTCAGCCCTGGCCCCCCCTTCTTCGCTACCCCTATTTGGTCCCTCTCTCTTTTTCCTGCTTTCCTGACCCTTTGTCATACCCTCTTCCTAAAACATGTAGGTTTTCCTGCCGCCACTACTTACTTGCTGGGCTATTCCATTTTTGCTGGCAACCTATGACTAAAAGAAAATATTTCCCCTAACCCCCCTGGATTTCTCTGAGTCTTCATTTCCATTTTGTGAACCCTTGTCCCTGGTCCCCCCCGGGAAACATCCTATCTCTGCCCACCTTGCCCTTTTCCCCCCACAGTATCTTGTATGTCGTTACCCAGGGTCTCCCCGACCCTTCGTCCCCCAGTGTCGCCCTTCCCGTTTTCCATGTGCGGGGGTGGGGTGGGGTGTTGGTGTGTTTGTGTTGTCTGTGTACCCCCACCTAATTGTACTAAACCTAATTGGGGTTCCCGGGGGCCGAACTCAGCCCCTTTGGCCCCCCCCTTTCACTGTTCGCTACGGGAACCCCTTTTTTTCCCCCCTCTTTTTGTTTTCCTAGCTTTGTCATATAACCTCTTTTTAAAACTATGAAAGGGTTCCTGCCCCACTATTTTCCCTTCTGGGCTATTCCCCCTTCCCGAAAAACTCTATACGAAGAAAAAAATTTCCCCTAACGTCCCTGTGCCCTCGCTAAAGGTTTTTCATTTCCCAGTTGTGCCCCCCTTGTCCCTGGTCCCCTCTCTGGAACATCCTATCTCTTCCACCTTGCTATTCCCCCCCAGTACCTTAAAATGTCGTTATCATGTCTCCCCAAACCCTTCTGTCCCCCTTTTTCCCGTCAGTCCGAATTTCCCCCTTAAAAACCCTTTCCCTCGAAACAAACTTTCCCCTTGAGCTCTGGGACTAGCCTTTTTTGCAAACCCTTTTTACTTTTCTCTAACTTCTTGACGTGCTTGAAACCCGGGGTGGGTTTTTCCAGACGGGGGCTGCATACTCCAGTATGGGCCTAACATACCCCATGTACAGTTCTTTTAACGATTCCCTTTTTAAAGGGAATTCCCGGGAACCCCTATTTTTCAAATTTTTCCCCGGGGGCCCTATGCTGCAAACGGTTATTTGGTTTTTGGGTGTGTCCCCCCCGGGGAGTGCTCGGTGTTATTTACCCCCCAAGGGCTTTCCTTTTCCCCATGGGGGTTCCCGTAGTCTTTGTCCACCTACCCATAACTGTTGGGCTTTTTTGGGCCCCCCCCCAATCTTCATGACTTTTGGGTTTGGGTGGATTTTAATTCGGAAGCCAGTTTCCCGGACCCCATGCCACCTCTCCCTCTCCCTTTTCAGCCTGCCTCATCCTCGTCCATTTTAAATTTTTCTCATCAAATTTACATCATCTGCCGAACAGGGCACTTTTAAATCTATCCCTTCCATCATGTCGTTCACATTTTAAACAAAAATAGCACTGGCCTAAACCTTTACCCCTGTGGACCCCCCCTCTAACAGGCCCCACTGTGATACCTCTTTTAAAAGTACCATCCAATTGCTCCCTCCCTGCAGGGATTCCCCTTATCCATTTTCAGGGGCCCTTTTCCTTTTTACTGTGCCTGATCCTCCACTTCTTTTTAAATAATTTTCTTGTGGGGAAAGTGTCCAAAAAGGCCCCCCCGGGAGTCTAGGGAAAAACCCAAACTACCCAATCCCCCTCCCCGTGTCCATTTCCTTTTCCTTGTCATAAAAACTCCAGGGGGTTGTGGGTACAAGATTTTCCTTCCATGAACCCATCTGGTTTTTTATTTAAAAATTTTTGTGTAGAATGGTATATAAAACCGACAAGATGAAGTAAGACCCCAGTGCAACAAAACTGGTTTTCTTTATTTTAGACTTTCGCCATCCCCGTGGTTTAACAATACAAATTTTAGGACCCTAACCCAGCAACTTTACCCACCCCCAAGTGTCTTTAAACTACAACTTTAAACCCACCCAAAAAGGGCTCAAAAATATAACTTTACCTGACCCCCCAAGTGTCCCCCAAACTAGTAATTTACCTGACCCCCCAAGTTTCTTAAAAAAATAGCAACTTTTTCCCGACCCCAAAAAGGGGTTTTCAAACTAGTAACTTTAAACCCACCCACAAGTGTCTAAAACTAGCAATTTTAACCTGACCCACAAGTGTCCTAAAACTAGTAAAAGTTAAAACCCGAACCCCCCAAGTGTCGAAACTAACAACTTTAAACCCACCCCAAGTGGTTTTAATACTATAACTTTAAACCCACCCACAAGTGTCTAAAATAGTTTAAATTTTTCCTGACCCACAATGTTTTCAAAAACAACTTTACCTTCCCCCCAAGTGAAATAAAACTAGTAACTTTTTCCTGACCCCCAATGTCTAAAACTTTGTAACTTTAAAACCCGACCCCCCAAGTTCCCCCAAACTAGCAACTTTACCTGACCCCCCCAAAATGCAAAACTAGAAACTTTTAAACCCGACCCCAAATGGCTAAAACAATAACTTTTTCCGAAACCCCCAAGTTCCCCAAACTAGCAACTTTAAAATTCCCCCAAATGTCCCAAAAAATAGTAACTTTTTCCCCGACCCCCCAAATGTCTAAAACTAGTAACTTTAAAACCTACCCACAAGTGTCTAAACAGCCCAAATTAACTTAAATGTTTCCCCCAATGTCAAAAAATTAACTTTACCTGACCCACAAATGTCTAAAACTAGTAACTTTTAACCCGACCCACAATGTCTCAAACCCAAACAACTTTCCCTGTCCCACAAGTTTTTAAAACTGTAACTTTACCTGACCCACAAATGTCTCAAACAAGCAAATTTAAAACCCGACCCCCCACAAGTGGGCCCCCAAACTAGTAACTTTACCTGACCCACAATGTTCCCAAAAAATATAACTTTTAAACCCACCCACAATGTCCCAAAAAAAGTAAACTTTTTTACACCTTTTATAAAAGATGTCTTAAAATACCGAAAACCCAAAATTATTCATCACAATATTGAAATATAAAATTCCTTTATTTACCCAAATTTAGGTAGATAATTTTTTCTACTTCCAATTTTTTGATTTTTTTTTTAAAAAGGCAAAAAAATTTTTTAAAAACCGTGAGTTTAGAGTGAATATGGGCGGGGACAAATTTGGGGTACATACGTGTGTGGTTTGTGTGGTGTGTTGTTTGTGTTGTGTGTGGTTTTTTAGTTTTTACCAGTTTTTTCCTAGGGACATGTCGAATTGACACTAGGCCCTGTTTTATAAGGTACGTGTGTGTTGTGTGTGGTTTTGTGGTGTGTGGTGTGTGTGTGTGTGTGTGTGTGTTTGTGTGTGTTGTGTGTTTAGTTTTCCATTTTGTCCTAAGGGACTTTTTCGAATAGACCTAGGCCTGTTGTATATATAAAGTGGTGTGTGTTTGGGGTGTGTGTGTGGTGTGTATTTTGTTTTGTTGTTTGGGGTGTGTGTGTGTGTGTATGTGTGTGTTTTGGGGTTTTGTGTGCTCAAAATTTCGCATTTACGATGGAAATTAAAGTGAACCCAAAAAGCCTTTTTTTAAAGTAAAAGGCCCAAAAGAGTGTAAAAAAAAAATGTATTTAAAGTTAAGTAAGTTTACTTAGGGGAAAGTAATTAAAAAAAAAACTTACCAAACTATCATACATATTTTTAAAGAATATTAAAAAAATTTCCCCCGATAACCCAAAAGTCAGATAAAGTGACTTATTAACATTTGTGAGCGGGGGGGCTTGTAACTTTCGTTTTCCCAAAATACATTTAAAACAATAACAAAAAAAAAACACGAATTTAATATTATTACAGTTATTACAACAAACATTTACAAATCACTTAAGCTGCTTATTAAGCACAAAAAGAAACTTATATTTAATTTGATGAATTTTTAATATAAATGAAAACCCCAAATTTTTTCTGAGTGGGAGGCCCTTTGGTGGGCAACTGGGCGGTAGCTTGGCTGCGTCTGGCTACCCCGGTCAACTGCTTTGGGTAAAAATACAGGACGCGTTTCCCGTTGTCCCCCCTGAAATTTTCCACCCCCCCCTGGACAGTCCTTTTACCCTAGACCACTAAACAAGGCCTCGTTCTCATTGGCTAATCACGGGGTGGGGTGAGCACTTCGGGTAAAAAAACCTGGGGAACTGAGACGGGAAAATACCTAAGGGGAAATGAGGAAGGGGGGAATCCGGGGCCCACGGATGGTTTTTCCTTTGGGCACATGACCGGAAAGGCAGGATATTGGGGAATGGGGAAGGGGGAAAATTGAAAGGGGACGATCTCCCGGGCACGCGGGCCCGGGAGAACGGAAAGGGAAAACTCACTGGTTGTTGAGGCAGACCCTTGGGGGAATGGAAGGGGGAAAAAAACGAAGGGGGGACAGATGGACTCCTGGGGCACCGGGCCTGGGAGAACGGAAAGGATACTGGTTGGACAGACCTTGGGGGGCAAGGTTTGGGTGTGGGGGAAGTGGGGAGGGAGCACCGGCGTCACAAGGTGACCCTGAACCACGGGCCCGGGGGGGGGTTTCAAGGGTTTGGGGTGGGGGAAAGGGGGGAACCTGCCTTCGCACAGGGAACCCGGAACCACGGACCCGGGGGGGTGTGTGCAAGGTTGGGGGGGGGGGAGGGGGGGAAAGGGGGAGCACCCGGGTCACACAGGGGGACTCCTGAAAACCCCGGACCCAGGGGGGAATGCAAGTTGGGGGTGGGGGGAAATGGGGAAAAGGGGGCACCTGGCCCTTGCACCGGGGAACTCCGGAACCACGACCCGGGGGGGTGCAAGGTTGGGGGTGTTGGGAAAATGGGGGGGGGCACCTGGTTCGCACAGGTGAACTCCTGGGAACCACGGACCCGGGGGCGGTTGGGAAGGGTTGGGGGGGGTTGGGGGGAATGGGGAGGGGAGCACCTGGCTCACACAGGTGGACTCCCCGGAACCACGGACCCGGTGGGAGTGCAAAAGGGTTTTGGGGGGGGGAAAATGGGGAAGGGGGGCACCTGGCCCCTTCCACGGTGAACTCCGAACTACGGACCCCGGGGGGGGGGAAGGTTGGGGTGTGGGGAAGTGGGGAAGGGGGGGCACCCGGCCTTCCACAGGTGAACTCCTGGAACCCGGACCCCGGGGGGGGGTCAAGGTTTGGGGGTGGGGGAAGTGGGGGAAAGGGGGACCGTGGCCTTCGACAGGTGAAATCCTGGAACCCCGACCCGGGGGGGGAAGCAATTTGGGGTGTGGGGGGGGTGGGGAAGGGGGACACCTGCCTTACACAGGTGGACTCCTTGAACCCGGACCCGGGAGGGGGTGTTGAAGGTTGGGGTGTAGGCTATGGGGAAGGGGGAACCTAACCTTACACAGGTGGGTCCCTGGAACCACGGGCCCGGGGGGGGGGGAAGGTTGGAGTGTGGGGGTATGGGAAGGGGGAGCACCTGGGCCCTTCACACAGGGGGACTCCAAAAAAGGACATCACTGGTTGTCGAGGCAGACCCCCGGGGAAGTGGGGGGGGAGGGGCCCGAGGGGCACAGGGGGCTCCTGGGCACGGGGCCTGGGAATACGAAAAAGGACACTCACTGGTTGTCGGGCAGACCCCCGGGGGGTGGGGAAGGGAGATGCCTAGGGGACACAGGGGGGACTATGAAACGCGGACCTGGGAGAGACGAAAAAAAGGGCACTCCTGGTTGTCGAGGCAGCCCTGGGGGGTGGGGAAGGGGGGATGCCCAAGGGGACAGGGGGACTACTAGCACGCGGGCCTGGGGGAGCGAAAAAAGGGCCTCACCGGCCGGAGGCAGACCCTGGGGGGAAGTGGGGAAGGGAGGATGAGGGGGGAAAAGGCGGACTCCCGGACACCTGAAACCGGGGAGACAAAAAAAAACTCCAACGGCCCTCGAGGCAGACCCTGGGGGAAAGGGAAGGGAGGAGCCGAGGGGACAAGGGGGGCTCCTGGACAGCGGGCCTGGGGGAGACGAAAAAAGGACACCACCGGCCCTCGGGGAGACCCCGGGGAAATGGGGGAAGGGGGGATGCATAGGGGACACAGGCGGGTCCTGGACACGCGACCTGGAGGACGAAAAAGACACTCACCGGCCCGCAGGCAGACCCCCGGGGGAAATGGGGAAGGGAAATGCCTAGGGGACGCAGGGGGACTCCTGACACGCGGACCTGGGGAAAAACGAAAAAAGGGTACCCCCGGGGCCCCGAGGGGACCCCGGGGAAGTGGGGAACAGGGAGAATCCCGGGGATGCGGCGCCCCCTGGGCCGCGGACCTGGGGAAAACAAAAAGGAATCCCAAAAAGGGTCGAGGGAACCCTGGGGGAAATGAGAAGGGAGAATGCCTGAGGGGACACATGCGGCTCCTGACACGCGGACCCGGAGAGACGAAAAAGGATACTCCCGGGGCCCCACCCAAACCCTGGGGGAAATGGGGAACAGGGGGAATGCCTAGGGGACACATGCGGGCCCGGACCGCGGACCCTGGAAAGACGAAAAGGAACTCACCGGCCGGGCCCAGCCAGACCCGGGGGAAATCTGGAAGGGAGAATCCTGAGGGGACCCAAACGGATCCTGGGACACGCGGGGCCCGGGAAAAACGAAAAAAGGACACTCCCGGCCTTCGAGGAGACCCTGGGGGGTGGGAAGGGAGGATGCCTGGGGGTACAAAGGCGGACTCCTGGACACGCAACCTGGGGAGCGAAAAAGGACACACCCCGGGCCCCGAGGCAGGGCCCTGGGGGAAAGGGGGGAAAAGGATCCAGGGGACACAGACGGACCCTCGACACCGGACCGTGGGAAAGAAAAAGGACACTCACCCGGGCCCTCGAGCAGACCTGCGGAAGTGGGGAAGGGAGGATGCCTGAGGGGGCACAGGCGGACCCTGGAACGCGGACCTGGGGAAGAAAAAGACATCACCGGCCCGAGCAGACCCTGCGGAAGGGGGAAGGGGGGATGCCCGGGGGACCAGGGGGACCCTGGACACCGGACCTGGGAGAACAAAAAAAACCTCACCGGCCGTCAGCAGACCCTGGGGGAAATGGGGAAGGGAGAATCCAAAAAGGGGGCACAGGGGACTCCGACCGCGGACCTGGGAGAGACGAAAAAGACACTAAACCCGGGCCCTCGAGGCAGACCCTGGAAGTAGGGAAGGGGGAAACCTGAGGGACGCGGGGCTCCTGGGCACCGGGCCCGGGAAAGACGAGAAAGGTACTCACCGGCCGTCGAGCAGACCCTGGGGAAATGGGGAAGGAGAATCCTGGGGACGCGGGGGGACTCCCGGACAGCGGACCCGGGAGAGACGAAAAAAAACACTCACCGCCCAAGGAACCCTGGGGAAAATGGGGAAAAGGGGAATGCCCGAGGGGACACAAGGGACTCCGGACACGCGGGACCTGGAAAGACGAAAAAAAGGGAAATCACCGGGCCCTCGGGCAACCCCGGGGGAAATGGGGAAGGGGGAATGCCCGAGGGACACAGGGGGACTCCTGGACACGCGGACCTGGGGGAGACGAAAAAGGATACTCACCGGCCGTCGAGGCAGACCCTGGGGGGTGGGGAAATACAATACCAGAAAATCAATACAGTACAAAAAAAAAAAAAAAGATTCGGTAACTAGAAGGCCAGTTTTGTAACAGAAAAATAGTTCAAAAACACAGAAAAATTTTAAATAAACAGAATATCAGTAGAAACACAGAACAGCAGCACAATAACCAAGAAACATTTCCCTAACACAGAAGATCATCAGTAAAACAAAAATTGTACAGTAAAACAGAAGAACATACAGTCACAGAAGAAAATACGTACCACTGAAAACAGTCAAACATAACACAGAAGAACAGTACATTTTCCCGTAACACAGAAGAACAGACAGTACCACAGAGAAACAGTAAAATAAAAA